>PVKN010010193.1:0-22912 GCA_004027915.1 Capromys pilorides
TAATACCCTTTTTTGTTTTCTTGTGAAAAAACCCATTTACTTGAGAGAGAGTATAGCAATAACTGAAAAAGCAACACACATCTAAAAGACCAGAATGACAGGCATTCCAAGCATAGTTTTAGTGTTACACATTGCTATCCTCAGTGTGAAATACCTTTTGGAGGTTCTTAGGACCATTGTCTAATTCATCCTGTATATATAAGTGCATGGTTTTCAAGGTAAATCCTAAGGGTATTTGACCGACCTTGAGAGATACAAAAGTTCTATGTTTTGTTATATAGGTCTTGCTTTAACTTGCCCTTGACCATGCAGGAGAAAAGTTTAACCAAGAGGCATAAAACATAAAGGTATATTAGTATGCTGAGCTGTAAAAGACTTAAATCAACAGCTTCCAACATTGTCAGTTCTGCCAATAACCCACTGTGATTATGGAATATTGGACTGTGTATACAACTACTTTCTCTTAGTTTAATGAGAAGAAATTTTTGTACCAATAATTATTGGAAAAAATATCGTGTCTGCATCCTGTGCTCTAAAAAACTACTATGAGGACAATAATATGTATTGTATCAATTATTGGGAATGTACTACTAACATGTCTTGAAATTGCCATATTGTTGTTTCTTATTAAAAGTAATAAAAAGAACTTGAATTCCTTAGAATATTCTATTGACAACATTTAATATAACTGGTTTTATTATTTTTCTATGGCTATCTTCAAACAATACATAATTGAGGCATAGTAGTTCTTTGAGTTTTGATATGCTGATATTTTACTATTTTTTTACCCACATGAATTTTTTACTCAAACTAATATGCAATCAAGTATCATTTGCAATTATTGTTATTTAAATAGCAAAAACCCATGGACAACTAGCAATCATGATTCCCTCACATATTTACTCTTGAAGGCAAATACTTTTCCATGTCATTCACAGCCATTCCTGTGGAAAGAACAATGACTTAGGCTCTTCCCCAAGAAGTGAAGCATTTATGGAACGAGAAAAAGAAATCCTGGTAGCATAAAATCCTTCCTGCTTCACAATTTTATCCACATTTGCTTACAGAGGAAAGTAGCAATTTAGTTATAGACTCAAGTTGCAATTCTAGGAGCTCTATGAGTATTCAATCTGTTTTTGATGTACAGTGATACACAGACCCCTAGACCTCCTTGACTTTTTGTGGTTCCCCCGCTCACACTTTGGTGGTTTCTAGCCTTCATCACCAAGAAGCCCCAGATGAGTGGAATGAGGAAGAGATTCAGGCCAGAATGAGCTGTATATGAAATAGTGGCCCCTCAAGACGCTCTTCATGAAGCACAGGAGAGGAATGTACTCCCTATCTTATCTTAAATGCAGGTGATTAAAAGTTCTGAAACCCCTTGAGCTAAAACACTTAAACTCTGTTTGAATTCCTGAGGTATGGAATAAGAAGTGATTAAAAACTGTAGCTCTGAATTAGGATGACTTAGGTTCAACTGGGCTTTGCCACTTTCTTTCTGAATGAGTTGTGACATAAAATATCTCCTAGAATCAGTTTTATGATTATAAAATAATGGAATGGACATAAAATAATTGAAAAATAACATCAATTGTAGTACCTACCTCCTAAAATTGCTACATAGATTAAATGAAAACGTGTATGTAAACAACATAGCCCAACACCAAATACGTAGAAAGCAATTATTACTTAACATAGCATTTTTCAAACATGCTTGCAAATTTCACTTTGCTTTATTTTTCAAATAATTTCTACTTAAAAACTAATGGAACATACTTTCACAAACTGATCTAGACTCAGAATTTGGCTCATGTTCAAATATTGTGGAAGGATGGAAAAAAGTAGGCAGGGAAACATGGAAAAGAGACACAACTTACTCTTCTTTCTGTTTGCTAGAAAGTTTATGAGGAGAATGTATTCTTTTGAAAGAATACGTTTTGTAGAAGAAAAGAAGCTAATTAAATTTTTGTTGGAATTTTCACCTTGTAGCAGCCAGTTATTTTCGATGTTATAATGAAAGCAACTTGACCATGGAAGGGTCTGAGTCCTGTAGCTGAGGCAGTCACACGTTATGCTTCTCTTTGCAAGAGTTTCCCTAAGCAGAAGTTGGGAGTATGAGGGTCTACTCTTTGGAATGAAAAGTGTAATGACCACCACAAAACAGAATTGTAAGAAAAGCCCACGTGAGATCAGCATCATTTATTTTTAAATCTGGCATTTTTCCGTAAGTTATTCTGGACAAGATAAATAGAAGGAGGGAAGAATTATTTGTTTAACATCCACCTTTACTTAAAACAACAGGAAACCCTCAGCATTTCCAACTGCAAGATGCAACGACCAAGAATTTTTGACGTCTGACATTCTCTTAGGTTTACCTCCCATACACACACACACACACACACACACACACACACACACACACACACACACACACACTTCTTAGAATCCAGGTTTATTTTTAGGCCAAGGAAACTGGGTGTTTCAGATCAAGGCTCTCTGCTCCTGAGCAGACATTCTAAAAGCATTTCACTGCTAGAGTATAAAAAGGCTGCTGCATAATTTATTATAAGAACTTTCAGAAAGCACTGATTAGTTTTGAACCAGGAAGAGAAAAAAAAAAAAAAAAAAGGCACAAGAATCCCAGTCAGATCCAACACATGTAGGATGAGGAATTCTCAGTGTGGTCCACTCCAGCCTGTCCTTCTGCAGTGTGCTCTGAAGGAGGGTTCAAGTTTAAGTCTGCTGGTATTCAATCTTCTCTTTTCTCCGCGAATGTACGATTCCATTTCCCTAAATAATAGGGGAGACTGCGCCAAAAAAACCCTCAAAACGATACATTCATTTAGTACCACTAATGGCTCTGCTGGACCTGCCAATGAAAACACTGGCCTAATTGTTCCAGAGAGCCTTCTACCAAAGCTAAACAGAACCCACCAAATCACTACCCACCACCTCATGCTTCCTGCCATTCAAAATTTTTGTTCTCTCACCCCTTTCTTTCTTTTTTCTCCTTTTAATCTCTCCCCCCGTCCCAGAGAAGTATGTAAAATAGCCAAAGAATGTTCTCTTTTCACATTATCATGTTTGGGGTACAGACACATGTTTACTTTCCATGGATATAGTGAGCACATTTTCTAGCCAAAAGTAAGGACATGGTTTACTAGAATAAAGGTACTCTGTAAAGCAACAAGAGAAGGTATTTAAAACCATGTGTTTCCTGAAAAATCTAAGTTGGGTCAACCTTCATTAGTAAGGATATAAGCATGCCTAAAATTGAGTGCTGCCTTTTCTTTCAAAAAAAATTTTCTGAGAATTAGCTATTTTTAGGACTATGCAGGTGCTTGGGAAGATAGTTACATATTTCAACTAAAAATAAAAAGGTCTTCCACCCTAAATAATAATTAGCAAGTGGTCCTAGCCTTTTTAAAAATGGCCATGTTGATCCTTTCGAACATACTTTTTTTCTTTTCTTTTTTTTTTTTTTTTATGGCAGGCTCAGCCAGTCCTGGGGGTGGGGCTGGCAAAGCATGTGGTGCCAGAGATCAAACCCTAGTCCCTGTGGTTGCCTAAGCAGATGCTTTAGACTGCTGGGCTATCTTGTCAGCCCTGAATATACTTAAAGTAAAGATTAAAGATTCGAAAAATTAGAAAAAAATTAAAGAGGAACTGAGAGTGTAAAATTAAAAAGAAGCGGCAAAGTGTGTAACAAGAAGATGAAATAAAATACTCATAATAAAACAAGATCAGCAGTTACTGAATCAAGAGCCTATTTAGCAAGACCTCTCTTGTCTACCTTTATATGAAAAAAGGAAGTAAAATCAGACAGTTAGAGCCCATGCCTCTTCACATCCAAATTAGCAAGAAAAAGTGATTAAGTTTAAATATCTTTGAAAGAATGCAGTGCTATCACTGTGTTTTTTTTTAACCACTGGGTTTTGAAGCACTGTCTTTATAGTTTTTCGTTAAATACAATTCTCATTAAAAGTCAAGAGTTGCCTGTTCCTATTATAATTCATGTAGTACATAAAATAACTATCACAATGCTTTCTATTGGCCCAAATCGTAGATCACGAGTTCTCAGATCTCATGGAATCTATCCCACTGATTCAGTCATGCAAGAATGAGCAGATGATAAATGTTTCTGCATGATTTATTAGAGGTAAAAGACTTCAAGCAAACAATGGGAAAGCTTTGGCTTGAGCCATAGAGGGAGTTTTCTAACCCATCTGTCATGTCCTCATGTTTCTCTACCAGTCCATCCTGAACCAATCTGCAGGTTAATTTTTCATGGTATAAGTTCTGGCTGTGATGGTCTCTGCTCAAAAATCAACCATGACTCCTCATCACCTAAAAAAAAAATCCCTACTTATGGGCCAGCAAAATGGTTTAGTGGTCTAAAGCGCCTGCTTAGGAAAGCTTAGGCAACCGCAGGGACCACGGTTCAATTCCCAGTACCACATGCTGCTCCAGCCCCCGTGCCCTCCAAGCCTGCCACAATATAAATAAATAAATAAAAGAACAAATAAATATCCCTACTTTGATATTAAAGATCTTTTGGACCCTTGTTTTTTGCTTTTCTGCAACCAGCTGATCCAAGCAAATGACATTCTTAATGTCCTAATTACACCTAAAATTATTCTCAAACTTTCACACATGCTGTCCTCACTACCTATAATCTCACACCTCTTCCTACCAAGTGTTACTTATTAACAAATCTTTACCGTCTTCAAAAATAAACTTAGTTCCTATTTCCTAATTTTGGTTGTACTATGCCTAAGTGGAATCCCATGTCTCATTTTAACACATAATCATATTTTACATTGTCTAATATATATATTAATGTGTGGCTCCCACCACCACACTATAAATTTATTATATTTTTATCATACTTTTTAAAAAATATTTATTTATTTATTTATTTATTTTGGTACAGGGTCTTGCTATGCAGCTTGGACTTATAGTGATATGCCTGTCTCAGCCTCCCCAGTGCTGAGATTATAGGCATACACCACCACTCCCAATTTTGGTGGCTGGCACAGCATACCTGAGGCTTCAGAGCCAGCATGGCATGTGGTATTGGGGATCAAACCTGGGTCTTTGTGCTTGCCAGGCAGGCACTCAGACTGCCCAACTATCTCTATTATCTCCATGGCCCTCATACTACTTTTTGCTTCCCATGAAGAACCCAGTTCTCAAGAGACTATACTCAATAATTATTTTATAAATGAATGAACCAAGGTCTTTACATGATAGCAGTGTGTCACTTATTAAACCGGGGAATTCCAAAGTTTTCTGTACATCACCATCACTTCTGAGAACTATTAAAAATATACTTGAGTAGGTTTGGAACATTAGAACTTTTTTGAAAGTTGATAATTCTGCTGACAATTCCAAAACACAACAAAACTTGTGGGTCAGTAATCCACAGAATTGTAATGATGGAAAACAACTTGACTAAGTGATCTTAAAGCAAAACTAGTCCCCTGCAGAAGTTTAAACGAGTCCACCAAGTGCTACCAGCTCCTCCATCTATGTTAACTCCACTTCCAGAATAACAAAATACAAATCACTTCCCTAAAGTCTCCACTCTGACTTTCTGTCCAGTTGGTCACTCAACAACTACGTGATTAACAGATACAGCCAACCTTTCTGAGAAAGCATTTGTTGAAAGACACTTGATAGCTATTGAGAGCTTATTCAAGTCCATTATATCAATCTATTCCTGGCTATCTAAATTAATAGCTGGCCAATCTTAACTTAAGCCTTTTAAACCTTCAAGTTTCAGTTTCCCCAAATAGAACAACCCAAAATGTAAATTCAATATCTCTTAAAATTCTACAGTTACCTATAAAATACAGAAGTAAAGTAAAAGTTATCTGTTAATTTATGATCATGACTTTAGCTATTGGTTGTCAAAAGTGTCCTTTTTAAAATCTCAGTGGCACAGTGCATCCAGTGTCCCAGAGAGAAAAAAGCACTGAGAAGCTCTGACTTCTTCATGTTAGTTACTCTGATCACTTGATTTTAGAATTGATGGCAAAGTTCATTTGGCACTTCTGTATCTGTGGGTTTTGGATCCGCAGGACCCATTCCTGGTAATGGCAGGTTAACTCAGGGCACTTGGCAGCACGGTACGAGGTGCTGTGAGTAACCTCAGTTTTGCAACCTCATTTGTCATATAATTAAATTTTTATATAATGAAAATGATGGACCACACAATAAAATGTTCATTCTCATACTGTGGTACAGTATACTCAAGTATAAAACAACCACAAGGGAAGATTGGAAATGACATGAAAAGGTCAGCCTTAAAATTATTTTAATTCATTTAGAAAAAAAAAACAATAAAAAGACGAACAAATCCAGGAAGAATTAATTTCCAAACCAAAGAGAGCAAGAAAAGTTAAAGGAAAACAGGAAATTAAGGGAGAAGAAAACAAATATTGGGTCAGAGAAATAGAAAGAGAATAGATCTTAAAGATGGGTAAATTGTCACAATTTCTCATAATAAATTATAGGAGGTTGTCACTTGAGAGTTATTAACATGTTCCATTATTCTGAGGCTGGCTAGACCTGAGAACACACAGTATCTCCATGTCAGTGGAACCCTTGAATGTACAAGGGTAGCTATAGAGAAAAGTTTTTAGTCACTGGATTGCGACCCAGTATAAAATTATGAAACAAATTTAATGGGTTACTAATCAACACGCACTTTTTTATAAAAAGAAAGGAGAAAATAACAGCATGTATCAGACAGCGTAAATGTTAAGCATTGTATCTGGGAACTTTTGGGTTACTCATACTTGTAAATATACACACATACATCCAGAGCTTTCATGAAAAATGCTTTTCCATTTGGAGGTCAGTGTAAAAAAAAAAAATTGGAAGCATCTGCAGATAGGAATAGTTTTTCTTCTTAAAACACCCTGTCTTAGTTCCTTTTTTGCTCCCTGGTTCCTAACTTGATCATTTCCCCAAAGTTAATTTCTTTGATAGAAGTATACGAGCATGTCCCTCCACAGTTTGTCTCTTATCAGACCACAAGCATCCATTTTCATCTGTATAATGAACACTGCCTCACCGTGAGCACCCAAATCGATGTATCTAAAAGTAAAATCATCACAGTTCAACTCCTATGCATTCAACATGAGCTGATCAATTCCTAAACATGGATACAATATCTTCTTATACCAAATATAAGAATGAGTATTTATCTCTTGGTACTTGCGAACTAATAAGTTTCTTGCCTTTCTGAACTAAATTCTTCAACATAGTTCCAAATTTTTAGAAGATGCACCACTTTTTCAGGACCTGATTTACTGTAATAGCTCTGGAATCCTCATCTGTCCTGGACACCCTGTCACCCACTGGGTTCTGCTGAGTCCATCAAGTCCAGCCTTGATTCTCAGTTTGAGCTTCGTCTATTCCTCCCATGTGTCGAGCAACACAAAAGACTTTCCTAGTAAATCATTCATTTCAGAGGTCCACATTAACTGGATGACTTTCATGATGTCCCCTGGCTGCTGCCCAGGTACCTTTCAGCAACTGATTTACCTCTCCACACATCCATGTTTTCATCTACAAAAGTAGAGATGTCTTCTTTTATGTATTTAGTACAAGGTGTACAGGGTCTCACTACACAGATTGGACTCATGGTGATCCTCCTGTTGTCAGCCTCCCAGGTGCTGAGATCACAGGACTGCGCCACTACACCCAGTCTCCATCACCATCTCAGTGCACCCTGGGGGTGGGGCCGGCATGGCATGCCAGGGATGGAACCCCTGTCTTTGCATCTGCCTAAGCAGGCTCTTTAATCCACTGAGCTATCTGGCTGGCCCCAGTATGTCTTCCTAACCCACAGAATTACTGAAAATTATATTTAAAGCACCTAGCCCAGTGCTTCGTACAAAGTAACTGTTCAACAACAGTTCCTTCTCTTCTTTCTCCCCTTTCTTCCTCCTCTTCCTCTGCCTCTTTTCCCTCCTCCTCCTCCTCTTTCTCTTTTGCTGCTCCTTCTCCTTCTCTTAATCCTCCTCATCTCCATCTTCTTGGCTGTTGTGGTCAATATTATCTCCAATATTCTGTATTGTCCAGCCAGTCTCGATCTCACCCATAGATCAGTAGCTTTTAAACTTTGTGCTAGAATCCCTGGGACCCTGTGAGGCAACACATGGACTTCTGAAAAGGGAGAAAATGTGCTGATGGATGTGTCTTCAGGTTACCTGTCCTGAGTCTGCTGGGGAAACTGTATCACCTTCCACAGATGTTTACTAAGTTATCATATTAAATAAAGTAGGTCCGTTGCTAAAGCAGAATTTGACAAATCATCTCCCAGACAAGCAGACATTGTAAGCACTGTTCTGGGAACTCTAGGTTGATCCTTTTACATCACAATCTGCATATATACACATACCATGTTGTAATTAAAACCGTTTTTGTAATTGGGAGTCAAGTTTTAAAAAAGAAAGCAGCTTCTTTTAGGAGTGAGTTATCTTCCTAAATCATTCTGTCTGCCTTCATCCCATCTGTGACACCGGCCCCACCCCCTGGATCTTGTTCTTTAGCCATTCCTCTTAATATTTGGTTCTTTGTCTCTCTTTACAAAGTCTTTATGAAGATTTTATCTTCATATTTCCCTCCTCCTGAGGGTCTTTCAGAATTTTAAAGTTGAACCAGTCCCAACATTATCCTAACATTGGTTCATTCTCCTTTTGAACCTCCTGAAAGTTACTGGAAAACACACGCAAACACACACACACACACACACACACACACACACACACACACACACGATGACCCTACTAATTCTTGGCCTTCAAACCTAGTTGAAAGTTCATGGCTGCCCAGCAATCCAACATGTCTAGTAGTCTTTTTTTCAATTTCCTTCACTATTAAAAATCTTCCTTCCTTCACCAACCTAAATAACCAAGCCAAACCGTACCAGGTTTGCTTCTCAAATTAATGAGAGCAGAATTTTCTTGAAAATTGTTTTCATCTGAAAATATCATGTCATGTATACTTTCTCCTACTATGCTTCTTTCCTCTTTCCTCCCCTCTGTGATGGGTCCTTTCACTTTCTGTCTTCTCATAATAATGTTTATTAGTGCCCCCCTTTTATGTCTTTGTTCACATTCTCTTGCTGGTGTTGTCATCCTTAGGAGGCAATATTGCCTTTCCTCTTGGCCTCTAGGTCTCTTGATTCTTTCTTATCTAAGGTCCTCGAAAATTTTATCTTCATATTTCCCTCCTCATTTGCTCTTCAATCTCTCTCATTTGCGTTATATGTCCCTACACCCCAAATCTTCCCCTTCTATTTTCAAAAGAGTTTTCTATATGGTCAAGTACTAATAGATATTTTTCTGTACTATTTTACTAGACCTCTCTTCCATACTCAACTTTGTCTGGTACTTTTCTCTCATTTTTATTGAGATCAAACTCATGCAACTCACTTGTTTAAAGGTGCAATTTGATATTTGTAAGTTATATGTAGATATGTCTGCCTGTATGCAGAGACACTAAAATATTTTTATTGCTACAAAGAAAAATCCAAGTTTTCCACTGTTTTCTATGCCCCTATCTTCCCTAGCTTTAAGGAACTACTGTCTGTATCCAAAAATCTGCCTCTTCTGAGCACTAAGGGTACAACTGAGTCATATGGTACTGTATGTGATCTTCTGTGACTTTTTCTTTTATACAGAATATCTTAAAGTGTCATCCATGCTATAGTGTAGATCAGAATTACATTCTTTCTTGTGTCTGAATAATATGTCAGTGTGCAGGTAGGATATTTTGCCTGTAATTCTCTCCTTTAAATCTCGAGATCAATGTATTTTTCTGGCTTCCTTCCGTCTTTGTTATTTTCCAGTTTCTTTAAGGCATTTCTCTTCCAACTCCTAATTATTTTGCTGTCTACTGTCTAATGTTAGCATCAACAGCCTTTCCCTGAATGAATTCATTCAAATCTATATTATCAGCTCTCACTAATATCTTTAAATTTTTTTTTGAAATTTATTTATTTATTTATTTATTTATTTCGTTGGTACAGGGTCTTGCTATGCAACTCAGACTCATAGTGATCCTCATGTCTCAGCCTTCCCAGGGCTGGAATTGCAGGCATAGACTTGCAGGCACGCACCACCACACCTGGTTTTGGTGTCCAGCATAGCATGTCTGAGGTTCCAGGGCCTCTCACCACTATCTTGATGGCTCCAAAAGCAAGATTCCTAAATTACACATTGTTATTTAAGTTTCAAACAGCACAACCAATTTTCTACAGACATTTTCCTCATGTGTGCTTCTAGGTATTTCTAATTCAGTTAGCACAAAGTTGGTTTTTGTAGATCCATTCCCCAATTCTATACAAGTTAATGTTTTATTGTGGTGAATGACGTTCATCATGTAATTATGCACACCACAAGTATGTGAAATCTCCCTTTCCTTCAGCCCCTGACCATTTTCCTTCAGATTCTGACCATTTTCTATCAGTCACCAAAGCTTAAAAGTTTTTAAGGCCTTTCAAACCCCAATCTCTGTGGATCCAGAACCCACTGCTATCAGCTGCACAGCCTTCCATCACAATGGTAACCTGCTGGTCACAGGGGCCTCGGATGACATGGGGCAGCATGAGTGTGCCCTGAGCTGGCGGGCCCACTGTGGGGACGTCTACTCTGTGGAGTTCAGCCACGACAAGAACGTTGTGCACAGCATCAGCATCCAGTGGAACATCAAGAAAAGCAACCTGAAGGTTTCTGAGCACAGCCTCCTCTTGGATGCCACAAGCCCCTTCGTGCTGTCAGGTTACAGCGGCTACAAACAGGTGCAAGTTCCCAGGGGCCAGCTCTTCACTTTCCACTCAGAGAGCAACTATATGTTGATGTGCTCTGCTGTGGGGAGAGCATCTCCAAGATGTCATCATCTACAAGATGGGCAGTGGCAAGAAGGTCCTGGAGAACTGCTTGAGCCTGGGTGGCCACGGGGCGCCTATGGTCACCATAGACTGGAGCACTGCTATGGACTGCGGGACCTGCCTCACTGCCTCCATGATGGCAAGGTCAAGCTGACCACTTTGCTTGCCCACAAGTGATGGACAGCTGAGGGATTCTTGAACTCGTGCCAAACACCCACTGCTGGCACCACCAGTGCAGAGAGTTGCGGGAAAAGACTGTACACCACCATGACTGTGACAGGGGCCTTGTGGGCAGGTGTGTGGCAGGTGGCACATGCTTCCCAGAGACCAGAATGAAAACTCAGGGACGAGGAACATTACTGTGTGGGCCCAGGAAAGTGACAGTATTATGTGTATATTTGCTATTTGTCTTCTTTTTCTATAAAAGAGAATGCTCTTGCCATCAAAAAAAAAAAATTTCTCATCATGACTATGATGACTTAAATGGATCCTTCATTATTTAATATTTTGTTCTGCCAGGGGCTGGGGAGATAGGTCCGTGGCACAAATGCCTACCTGGCAAGTGCAAGGTTGTGAGTTCGAACCCTGGTTCTGCCAAAAGAAAAAAAATTTAATTTTTGATCTGTATTACATAACAAAAAGCTACACTTCAGTATGGCGAAAATCCTTATCAGTTTAAAACTGTGGAAGTAATGTTCTAACATGAAATGTCAGATATTGTAAATCTGATAGGGAGAAGCATCTTCCGATAGGCTAAATTTCTTTTAAAGACTTTGAAATCAGACAACCTGTGTGTCCACCTCTATCTACCCACTCAAAAGAAGTCTGGCTCTATTGCTGTGTATAACCTCCTGCTAACATCAGCGGGAGTTATTGGAGAAAATATCTCTCTCTGGGAAAATACTAAACCACAACAGATGGGGGTCAGGTTGGTCTGTTTACACCAATTCTTGATTGCTTTTCCATTGCTGGTGAAGGCCTTAAGTTTTATGGGCAGCATAAATCGCAACTTCAGCCTAGGATTCCATATTCAGCTCTTAACATAAAAGACTTGTCAAACGCAATACATCTTCTGAAGAGCAGAGCCAGAAAAGAAGATTGAATTTTATCTGTAAGCAAATCCTTTAAAAATAGGAGACTGCAAATCCTTATCCAACACTGCGAGACAGTTTCAATTCTAGACGATAAAGCAGATGAAAATGCAAATACAAGATTATCTCTTTAAAGCAAACTTTATAAGTCAATGTGCCTAGGCCCATAGTATCTATTTCTACTTTGCTCAGCTTTCTCAGACAAAGAACAATGTGTATGTGTTCAAGAGGTAGCAATTATTAAGGTAAAATATCTAAAAGCAATCAAAAATACCATCATAAAACAAAAACAAAACATTGTAGTTTCCTATTTTATCATATTTTTCAATTATGCTCTATTAATCAATAAGAGTATAAAGTGCTCTAGAGTGGAAATTAGACTTTGTACTTTTATGCTTCCCACACAGTATTTTCCTAATCCTAGTACAGTAGTGCAAATATATGATTAGGAATGGGTTGATTAATTAAGTCGTCCACTCAAGAACTGTATGCATTCAACTCACTATGTCCCAGGCTGAAGATAATTCTGAATTTGGCAAATGAGTCTATAGGAGATGAAGATTTCTGAGACATAGACCTCATAATTTTTATCATTAAATCATTTCCTTACATACATTTGTAATCCCTTTGGCTTTACTTTCTCTTATTTCTTTGTACTCTCTTGGCAAAATCCAAACCTAGTTAAATCCACTTTTCTAAAGACTGTCTAAGCTCAAGTAGCTTAAAATGACCAAATAAAAACAAATGTGTCGTCTGGACTCAGTTTGAACATATGGTCTTTTGACTCTACTGACTTGGTATCCCATCCGTCTCCTATGCCACCCCCACGCTTGTTTTTCTGTTCTTTTCATGAATGTGTCACATCTTTTTGCTGTTCAACTCTCTTAACTTCTGCTTATCCTTACTCTCAGCTAATTACCTAATGCCTCTGTCACAGGGAGGCAGAACTGAAAGGAACATCAAACCAGCTTCACCACCACATCCAACTGCCTCTACCACTAGACTCTCACTCTGCTTCTCCCCTTCAGTGAATGGACTGGGCAGCCAGTGGCCTAGAACCAGACCCTCTGTACACTGCCTTCTCTGTCCTCTCACTGTCCTGGGATATTTCTTTGCAGTTCTTCCTACAGCAGATTAAATTTTGAAATACCGGGATTCAGCTTCAGGATTTAGCTGTGGTTATTTTTCATAAATAAGGATAAATTACACTATGAAAATTGATTTAAAAATAATTAAAGTAACACTGATGCCCATATTCTTTCTGAAAACTAGAATTGAAATGAAATTCAATTTATAGATACCAAACAAATTGAATCAAATTCTGGAAGCAGTGAGTGGGAAGAACTTAGGCTGGGACCAAGGAGACCTGGCTCAGTTCCTTGTTCCTGGGGCAATACAGGGGACCTGTCTGGGTCTCAGGAAATTAGACACAGGGAGAAATTTATATTCTCTCATTCAGTTTTAGATCATCTAAAGCTATATTCTTTCAGTCAATGTTTCTTGGAAAACAAATGATGGATATCAAATTATTAATTTACTCTTACTGTTTTAAGAACTCATAAAATAATAACATTTTGAATTTGATACCAAACCAGTGGACATATATACTTTTGTTTTTTATGTATTGGGTAAAGAGTCTCCCTATGCAGCTTGAACTTATAGTGATCCTCCTCTTTTCAGCCTCCCTGGTGCTGGGATTAAAGGCATGCACTGCCACACCTGACTGGCTCAGCACACTTGGAGAGTGGGGCCGATGGAGCATGTGGTGTGGGGGATCAACCCAAGTCCTGGCGCTTGTCTAAGCAGGCACTTCAGTCCACTTTGCTATCTCACCAGCCCTCATATATGGCTTTAGACCAAACTATACAGCTGAGGTCAGTTGAGTAATTAACAAGAACCTCCCTGATGGACAAATGTCATTTCAAAAAACAATGCCAATCTTTTTTTTGGTACCAACAGCATAAGTCTGGGTCTATAGAACTGATTGATTAAAGAGATAGGAAGAAATACAGGCTGCAAAAGAAAAAAGAGGAGTAATCTCCCAAATATCCACGTACCCCACGTTGTTCTGAAAAAGTACAATATTTTCTTCTCTGAGCACCTGGCCCAAAAGTGTAGATAAGGTTTCTCATCACACTGTAATTGTCTGTTTCTAGCTGTCCTCCCTGAACATTCTAATAACACACTCTCTGCTCTTTCCCTCAAATGTAATAATCACTTGCCATCTCCATGTGAACTCAATTCACACACAGATCCCCTGATAAGAATTTCCAAAACACTTCAGTTTTTATTTTTAACCCAATCATATTTTAAATGGTTCTTTCCTATGATAAAACCTTTTATCAAACAAAAAGCCCTTGACATTTTGCTTCACTAGGTTGAATTTTTAAATCATATAGGAGTATAGATGCACTTTTACCTCATTTAGAAATTTCTATCGCAAGCACAAAAGAAAGACTGACTCTCCAGTCATCTCAGAAACTAAAACATCAAAAAGAATATTACAGAATAAATGCACACAGTCTCATGAATACCATGTTTAGAAGCTGGTGATGCATAAATATGTAAAGGCAGACTCTAATTTTAAAGTTCAAAGCAGGATAACTGAGTATATAAATTTTAGAAATAAATGCATAAATGGTAAAACTAAAAATAAAAGGGAAGAAACTATTATTAGAAAAATTAAGTTATAGGGAGAGCAAGTGAAATCAGAGACAAGGGTAAACACAGGCCTTTTCATTGAGAATGGGACATTGATAATGTTCTATATCAAGGTAGACGCTAACTGTGTAATTTGCATTTAAATAAAGTATGAGTATTTTACGGTCCTTTCTATGCATGACATTTTCATAGTAAAAGCAAACTAACATCAACTCTACTTTTTAAATCAATTCAATTAACTGTAGTTTTCAGTTTGGAAATTATAGGGAGGAGAAAATGCAAAAAGAAATCATAGCAAACCGTTAGATTCTGTCCACTAAACCTGACACAGTGCTTTAGTTCAAAGTACGATTGCATGACAAGGTGAATTTATAGATTTAAAAAATTAATCGCATTTAAATACATATTACCATTAATCCCTTCAAAATGCCCCCTCTTCTTTTGAACACCCTTATCATTCTTGGTATTTTCTTTTTTATTTTGTTAGCATGTGTTTGCAGTTAATGCGGTTTGTAATCAGCTTAGAGAGTGGTTCCATGTCCACATTACAGCTTGTTCCTTGATTTTTATTCAATTTCCCTTCCTCTCTCCCCACCTCTCTTCCTTCACCTCCAATTTTCCTATGCTGTTTTTCATTTTCGTTGATATTATTCATCTTAGACAGCATAGAATGCTCACATTAATTGAAATCATGAGGTTTCTGTATATCGCATAACTTTAGTCGACTTATGTCCCTGTCCCTCCTCCTCACCCCTCATGCTTTTTCTCTTGGGCCACTTCCTTATTGCAAGAGATCCATCTCCTTGTCCTCTTATGTCTATTGTTTATTATTCTCTTTGTTTTGACTTTTCCTTATTCAAATGAGAGATATTATACAGTATTTATTTATTTATTTATTTATTTATTTTTGTGGTACCAGGGATTGAACTCAGGACCCTGCACTTGCCAGGAAAGCTCTTATTCTACTGAGCTATCTCCCTGCCCCAACTATACAGTATTTATTTATTTATTTATTCATTCATTTATTTATTTATTTAGGCCAGCACAGCCTGCCCTGGGGGTAGGGTTGGCACAGTATGTGGTGCCAGGGATCTAGCTGCAGTCCCTGTAGTTACCTAAGCAGGCGCTTTAGACTGCTGAGCCATCTTGCTGGCCCCAAAATGGGGGTACTCAGAGCACAGTTGTTTTTTTTGTTTTGTTTTGTTTTTTTGGATGGGACCAGGGATTGAACTCAGAACTTTGCACCAGGCAAGCACTTATTCTACTGAGCAATCTCCCCAGCCCCACCAACTATACAGTGTTTAAACTTGTGTGTTTTGTTTCTTTAACTTAAACTTATATTTTCCAGTTGCATCCATTTTCCTACAAGTGTCTCAAAACTGTCATTCTGTACAGTAGTGGAATATTCCATTGTAAACAGATAACATATTTTCTTTATCTAGTCATCTGTCGAGGAATACAGTTTGTTTCCAGTATTTAGCTATTTTGAGTTGTGCAGTAAAAGTGTTGGTATACATGTAATACTGTAGTAAGAAGTCTTAACTCTGTGAGGAAGATTCCTAGCAGGTGTATCCCTGGCTCATCTGGAATTTCTTTTTCAATTCTTTTTTTTTTTTTTTTTTAGTACAGGGTCTACAGGGTCTCACTACATAGATTGAACTTGCAATGATTCTCCTGTTTTCAGTCTCCCAAGTGCTGGGATTATTGGTATGTGCTGGCATGGCCAGTCTCAGTGGCCATCTCAGCGCACCATGGGGGCGAGGCTGGCATGGCAGGCTAGGGATTGAACCCTGGCCACTGGTCTCTGCCTAAGCAGAAGCTTCATTGCTGAGCTATCTGGCTGGCGCTTATTTGAATTCTTTGAGAAATCTCCATACCGTTTTCCATAACGGTACTGGTTTACATTCTCACCAACAATGATGGCTTCCTTTTCACCACAGCTTTGATAGCCTTTGTTACTTGATTCTTAATGATTGCCAGTCTCTCTGAATTAAAAAAGAATATTGTGTTATTTTAATTTGCATTTCTTCAATGGCCTGAGATAACGAGCATTGCTGACTATTTGTATATATTCCTCTGTGAAATGTTTGTTCTTTCTCTTGCTCATTTTTTGACTGAATCTTTAATTTTAGGTGATTTAATTTTTTTGAATTCTTTAAATATCACAGATATTAGTCCTCTGTCTTGAAGTAGTTGCACAATTCCTCTTTCCTGTCTTTAGTTGCCCTATCAGCGCGTCCCACATGTTTTGAATTGAACCAAAATGTTAATTCATTGGCTGGCATGCATCATAATATTTATCATATTTTGTAAAGACATTCATAAAAGAGGACTTCCATAACTGCTTCACAAATAGCAAGAGTGATAAAATGAGTGTGTTCAAAGCAAGAGGGGGATTTGGAGGGGAATTAATGGTAATGTGTCATCTGCTGTAACAAATTTTGAAGATTTATATACTCATCATCATATATTTGGTCACCTCCTGTATTCTTATTTAACTGGTAGTAGATTACATGAGGGAGAAAGAAACAGTGTTTAATAGGGGCTGAAAATTATTTGTATATTTTCTAATTCACTGTTTCAATTGTTACTGAAAATCTATCGCATATCAAGTACAACGTTAGATATAAGGGATACAAAGATGAGGAAGATATAGCCTATATTCTGGAAGAGGGCACAGTCTCATTCTAGAAACGGCACCTTGCACATTTCCTGAAACATAGACTTTCTTGCCTTCCCCACCCTCCTGGAAATTCTGATGCTTTGCTGCTATATGTCATCTGCAGTTTCTAAGCCAACTATCTAGACAAGAGTTCTTTGGCAGCCTTGGGATGTGTTATTTGGTGGGTAGTGGAATTAAATATGTTATGAGTCTCAGTGTCCAGGTCACAGTGAGTCCTGGCATTTTTACCTGAGTGATGCTGCCTTGATCCTCTGAACAGTTTCCATCCCTAGCAATGACTCAGTCAGTCTCTCCTAAAATCATGACAATAATGTGATAAATGTAGCAACCAAGGTGATGATGGAGGAATAAAAAGCAGAGGGAAAGGACTGAGAAAGGGAGTGAAAAGAATAGTCAGTTTGGGCCTTAATAAGTTTACTAAGAATGATAAAAACTGTTTCATCAAGAAGGAACTTTTGGACCGGTGAGATGGTTCAGTGCTCTAAAGCACCGGCTTAGGCGAGCATAGGCAACTACAGGAATGGCAGTTCAATCCCTGGCACCACATGCTGTGCCAGCCCTACCCCCAGGGCAGGCTGAGCTGACAATAATAATAATAATAATAATAATAATAATAATAATAATAATAATAATAATGGAACTTTTTATAGGGCATTTTGACACATGTCTATAATCCCAGCATTCTAGGAAGCTGAGACACAAAAATCACAAACTTGAGCCCAACCTGGGCAATTTAGCATCTTCATGAGACCTTGTTGCAAAATTGGGAACAGAAAAGGATTGAAGATATAGCTCAGTGAAAAAAATCCTGAGTTCAACCCCCAGTAATGCAGAAGAACCTTCAAACACACAAAGCATAAATATGGAAAGATGTCTGACACATTTGGAAAACAGGAAGAAGTTTTGTGCATTAAGGAAATTATAAAGATGAGAATGGAATAATAGGCAAGAGGAAAATAAATATTTTAAATACTTCGGTAACAAAAATGTGTCAAAGATCATTTAAATTAAATAGTTTCTAATCACTGAAATGATAAAGCAATTGATCTGAAACAAAGTAATGCACTCGATTACTTGGGACTTCATATGGGTTCACTCACATGATTTATAAGGGTTAGTTTTTAGGAAAGTCTGAGCCTCTGCAGGACCACCACAAAAGCCCACACCATTTCCTCACTAACATGCTAGAATTAGGTAGAGCACCTTCCCAGACACAGATGATTTTGATGGACTTATTTAAGGTCACAAAACAAGCAAAGGACACCTGTAATAACTACAGGTGAATGTATTTAAATTGAGTCAAACAAAAAGGAAAAAAAATACTAACCTTTTGGGAAATCTTCCAGAATTCTGTACACTTAGTTATGTTTCTCTGAGTGCCAGGCCAGGAAAAGCAGCTGTTCAGGGGGAGAAATGCTCACCAGACACAGTCCCAGGTGAAATGAGGACTGCCTGGATTCTTTTGGGCCAACCGTCATAAGGCTGGCTCTCTTCTCCTTGGCATTGCTGTAGTTGACACTACTCATCTCGATGGCCTCCTGACTGCCAGAACCTCTTTACTGCCCAGAAATCCATGCAGCCAATAGTGAATCATCAGAGACACCCGTGAACCTGTCCACCTCTCTGAATTAGAGGCACACTGACTCAACAACTCAAAGGACTGTCTAGAACTGAGTGAGGAATCACAACCAAATATTGGGCTAGAGAGAAGGAACAAATAAAAGTAAAAGTTCTCAAGACAAATATTATTGTCATCATCATCATTACTATAAAAGCAACAAAATGCTTTGCACTGTCAGTTTGCTCAACAACTCTAAGTGTTTCTGTCCCCTCCAAAACCACAATGTTGAAATATAATCATTGATGTGATAGTATAAAGAAATGATGCCTCTGGGACCTAATTAAGTTACGAGGGTTCCACTCTCATGAATGCAGTGAGTATCCTTATAAAAGAGGCTGATGAAAGCTCTTGCCCTTCCAACACGTGAAAACGCAAAGAAAGTACCATCTTTAAGGACAGCACCTTACATAACACTAAATCTGCTGATTTTAGACTTACAGAACTGTGAGCCATGAATATCTGGTGACTATTAATTACCAAGCCTACCTTACTTTCTTATTGCGGCCTAAATTTATTAAGGCATCATTTTGCCTCCTTTTTATTTCTCTTGAATACAGGTGTACCCACCAGGAGTTGATAAGAGAAATATGATTTTGGAATTCTACTGTATTGTACTAATCACACAATCCCGCACTGCTGTAGGATCACAGGTTATTTTGTACCAATCCTACACAAGAGCTATTTGACCAACTCTCTGCATCTCAGCTATGCTGAGAGTCAACTTGCCATGCTGTAACTGCCAACCTTTCTTGCATGCTTATAACTTAATATCATCAAGGTAGTAACAGCATGTGCTTCAAGACTCCTTGATATCAAATAAAAAGAGAACTTGCTGATAAGTGACTGCTGGAGATAGTTTATTGGCCTAACAAAAACATTCAAGGGCTCTTTAGCTCTTTAGAGATTACCCTTGACCTCCTTAGATCAGAGTATTTACATTTATACCTCCAAAAAATTTATGAAACAACTTATTATGTACCTATGATTTTTGCATGCTAGGTTATACAAGCAAACTCTGAGATAGCCAGCCTGTTCACCTATCAAATGAGAATCAGATTCCTTTTTCAGGAGGATAATTATAGGATAAAGTAAATGTAAAATTTTTCACACTTGACATAAAACCTAGACTTAATACTCATTTCCTTAATTTTAACAGGAGAAAGATAAATTGGCTACCAATTTCCCTCAGAGAGCTCATGGTGCAATCTCTGCCTGATATAACCCAGTGACCTGGAAGTGCTATGACCTAGAGGTGAGCTGCAGTCACATCTTCCTTCCTGGGCTTGATTAAGGGCTTCCCCAGACTCAGCTCTAGGTTTCTTTCTCAGAGTTCTCAGTGAGAACACCACAAGGTCTTTCTCCTGCATGTCTTCTAGGTGCTAACCTTACCAACACACTTTAGGTGTAAAGTTAAAAGGAAACTCTGGAATATTTTTTAGTTAAGTATAATTGATTAAAGAGGATGCCACAGAGGAGCCGCCAAGTGATGATAGACGTAAATAAAAGTTCTGGCCTGACACACTCAACAATTTGTAGAAAGTGTTTTTAATTATTATTTTTAAGAGAAAAAGGCAACGAGAATAATGTTTCCTGGCATGGGGTGGTGTTGTGTTTACTAGAGGCAGTTACTACAACAGACAAGCCACTGACCCAGCACGACTCCTCACTGACAGAGCAGGTTCCTGTGGGAGTAACCCATGCCAGAGAAAAAATTTTTGCCATCAGTTGGTCCTTCCTGGAGTACTGAATGGAATTTTCATCTTTATTCCTAAGAAACTGACTTTGTCAAAACAACTATCACGTATTCATTTCTCTGTTATTTGTTTTTTTTTCTCTCTCTCTCTCTGTTATTTGTTTCTTTTTTCAGATTGTTTGTAATATAAGATCTAGTGCATCATGTTACCTGAGAAATGAGGTTTCATTCAGTGGGAAGAACAGTTGAAAGCTAAGGAGGTCTCAGTCATTCTAGATGTTGGATTCAGGGGCTAATGCACCCAGAACAATGCTTGAGAACAGCAGGATGTTCTGTGTGCATCCCATGCCCAAGGCTCCCTCTGGGCTTCATGGCAAATGCATTCCATCCTTTCTTATGTGAGGCTTGCCATCTTCCTTTACAGTAAGCATGTGCTGAATACAAATAAATAAACAAACCATGCCTAGTTATCTAAGAAGATACCAAGTAGTTTCCGATCAGAATTATGAGATGTCCTTAATCTCATGAATTAAAGTTCTCACGAAGCAATATTTTTCCTGGTTAAGAACCAATTAATAGTGCTTTTGTTTTAATCTTTCAATAGCTCCTCTGGCCTGGCTGCCTGTGGCTGTGGCCTTCTCTCTCAGGAGCTGCTCTGCTGCTCACATGCCTTCTTTCCTCTCTGTAACAGTCACATATCTCTTGACTCTCTGGACTCTCCATATGTGGAGGTGCAGCCTACCTTTGGTGCATAGTGTGTAAAGACACTATTATGCTTACAATAGGAAAATGTAGAGAAGGAGAAATTAAATAATGACAATCTTGATAGAGTGTAGATGAATTGTAAGAGCAAAAGTAAAGTTTACTTTTTATTCTCAATACTTTCTGATAGCATTTGTTTATACAGTGACTTTCTCAAAAAGTGAATCTCACTTTCACGTTTCCTACTGAATTCTAGTATCTAAAGAAATTTGGCAAACCCAGTACTAGCCTGACATCCAAAGAAGTAGTTGAGTAAGTGGAGTCCCAAGAACTACTTCCTTACCTAAAAATATGTTACCAGAAATATAGCAATGAATGTCTTCCAAGAACATAGGCCCAGGATATTCCCTCATGAGGGTTGGTGAGAAGCATTTTCATTGAGAAAAAGAGGTCCTTAGAACATATTTCTGTAAATATATGGCTCTTTTCTGGGAATGGCCATGAAATTTCATTGTACCCAGTAGTTATATTTTGTCTGTTCTGATACAACAGCTTCATACCATTTTAAAAAGCTGTGTCGTTTACTAAATTAAACTAACTTCTTTGCCTGGCAAGCACAGGGTCCTGAGTTCAATCTCTGGTACTGCGATAAAAACATTAATTAATTAAAATAAAATAAAATAAGACAATAAAATAACTCCTATATTGGCCATAGGTCTGGATATGGGATCATGTGTGCTCTCCATGCTGACTACAAAAAAAGACACTATTTGGTGACCAAGCCAGTAGTCGCTGAGGGAGTCCAGCCACCATCATCAGAGTCAGCACATTCTGCTTTCCTAGGAGGTGCATTACCCATGCTGGCAAGCAGCTCTGGGATTTATTTTCATTCCTAATTTGTCTTTGCATGTTCTTCTAGTCTTCTTACTTCTTCTCCAGCATCATGGACTACCAATGATCACTTCATGCAAAAATAGTAGGTCAGAGAAACTCATAGGGAAAGGAGATTACAAAGGTGTCTATGATTTCCTAGTTCTTCTGGGACACAAAAGATAGTTTTAAAGCTATGGAGTAAGGCACAGGCACAGAATAAAATGGAAACACTGAAGCAGAAATTTAGACCTCATGCCCTCTGCCTCTTGTCTAGCACTGAGTTGTTACATACAATGAGGAAAGGGGGCTTTTGGGACAGCTCGGTGGTTTAGGCGCTTGTGCCTACAATCCCAGTCAGACACAGGGGTCTGAGGTTCAATCCCCAGACCCACCCAAAAAGCAGCCTGAACCAGCGGGGGAAAAAAATCCTTCCCAACCTTTAGGGCGGCTTTTGGGTCAGCTCAGTGGTTTGAGCAACTGTGTGGGCAATCTCAGTCACGTACCGGTGACTGCAGTTTGATCCCCACATCTACCCTTAAGGCAGCCTAAACCAGGCAAAAAAAAAAAAAAAAAAAAAAAAAAAAAAAAAAAAAAAAAAAAAAAAAAAAAAAAAAAAAAAAAAAAAAAAAAAAAAAAAAAAAAAAAAAAAAAAAAAAAAAAAAAAAAAAAAAAAAAAAAAAAA
>PVKN010010194.1:0-22904 GCA_004027915.1 Capromys pilorides
TTCCTTCTTTGTATTTGGTGCAGGATCTCACTATGCAGCTCAGATTCCTAGTGATCCTCCCATTTTCAGCCTCCCTAGCCCTGGGATTACAGGGACGCTCCACCACGGCCAGTCTCTGGCTGCTCAGCATGCCTAGGCATGGAACCAGTGTGCCTTGTGATGTATTCTGCTCTTTTAAATCTACTTTTTCATCAGAGTGTGGCTTTATCCAAAAGGATACATTTTTTTAGGTACTTTGCAACAGGAATCAAGTCAGTCAGTTATATGCCACTGGGTATACATGCCACAGTCAAGAAGCCTGGGGCTTGAGGAGGTAGTTCAGAGGTCTAAGCTTCTGCGGCAAGTGCAAGGACCCCGTTTGATCCCCGGTACTGCATGCCATGCAGGCTCCTGAACCCCAGGTATGCAGTGCTGGCCACCAAAGCCAGGCACAGTAGCACATGGCTCTAATCCCAGCACTGTGGAGGCTGAGACAGGAGAATCGCTATGAGTCTGAACTGCATAGTGAGACCCTACACCAAATAGATAAAGTAGTAAAAATTTAAATAAACAAGGGCCAGCCAGATAGTTCAATGGACTAAAGCACCTGTGTAGGCAGAGTACAGTGGCCAGGGTTCGATCCCAGGTTTGCCTCTTGGAGTGAGCTGAGATGGTGATTGAGACTAGGCGTGGTGACACAAGCCTGTAATCCCAGCACTTGAGAGGCTGAAAACAGGAGAATCACTATGAGAACAATCTGCTTAGTGAGATCCTGTAGACCCTGTACTAAATACATAAAATAAAATCAAGAAGCCTTTTCAGAATCCTCTGCCCCAGTCTTTCCCAAAGCTCCCCCTGTTTAGAATTATTTTTAATTTTGTGGTAAGATCTCACTGAGTTGCCAACTTACACCCTGACGGGGTTTGAATTTATGGTCCTCTTGCCTTAGCCTCCCAGGGTTTTGCAACTATAGGTGTCCACCCCCATGCCCAGCTTTTCTGCTCTCTTGGCACTGCTTCTTGTCCTGTAGCATTTTGGAAGATCTTACTGCAAGGTGGTGTATGGACACAGATGTGGCCATCCTAGCCACCTAGGCACTGTGCAGTTGCTGGAAAGATCTAGCGCCCTCAGATTCACTGGTGTTCTTGGGGCCTTGCTGGGGTCCTCCTGTTGCAGGTGTGACCCTGCTCCTTTCTTTATCGAGGTAGCTTGCTCTTGAGGGAAGGCTGGCTTGGGCTGCTCAGTTGCTGAGGTGGTCTCTTTAACAGAATTGCAACTGGGCAGTAGCAACTTGCTAAGTCCCTTAAGTCTCTCTGTTCTATGTTCTAGGGAGGCGCCACATCCACCACCTGGGGAGCCAGCTGCAGCTGAACCAGCATTGCCTTGACACCGCGTTCATCTTCTTCAAGATGGCTGCAAACAAGAGCCTCACCCGTGGGCGCAAGATGGCCCACGTGATTGCTGCCTGCCTCTACCTGGTGTGTCGGACAGAAGGCACGCCACGTATCCTTTGCTGTCTGGTTCCCTCAAGTGTGACTTGGTAGTTGCAGGAACTTGGTGCTTATATTCAGCTGACAGGTACCTCCTTGGATTGCCAGTCTGCATTCTACTTGGAGGGATTGGAAAGCTGGGCGTCCCCACTAGCAAGTTCTACTGGTCCCCAGACCTAGGCATTGAATTTTCTTTCTGCCCTTGGACTGACACCCTTGCATACTGTTTTTGGCATCCTTCTCTGGTTTGAAGATCTAGGGTGCTGCTGCCAAGGCTGGAATAGCCAGGCCAAGCCTGTGTCCTTGCAGCTTTGGAGAACAGAATAGGAAGGGCACTGCTTGAAGTGTCTTCTGGCCTCAATACCTGTTCAGTGTTGCCTGGTGTTCTGTGCACATCAGAAACTGTGCCTCTTGTTCTCCTGAAGAAATCTCCCGGTACTGTCTAACCTCATCAACCCCATCTGTACCCATGTCCTTTGGAATTCTTTGCCATGTTGCTCTGGGGTTCCTGGCCCCTCCCTTTTTGCTTTTGTGGGATGTTGTCTCCTAAGGCTTCCTGAGAACGGTGGCTGCTTTGAGCGGTAAACAGTTGTAAACATCTGGTAGAGTGTAGATTTCAGCTGCACGTCTGCCTTCAGGCTGCTGGTGTTGCCCAGAGCCTTGTTGCTGTAGTACCCTCTACCCATGTCGGTGCCCTTCTAAGCCTTGGCCCTTGCTGTGTGACCATTGTGTTTCCCTTGGATGTGCTGGTCCTGTGAGAGAGAATTTAGTACTGGCAGATGGCCAGAAGTCTGCTATGAGACATGGGACCTGCTTCTTGCTTAGTGATCCTAGATCTCAGTCTTTTGTTTAAATGTCCTTTGAAAAGTATGAAATTTATCATGTCAGGGACAGTGCAACCATTTGTGAATCCCCAGTGTGGGCTTGGAATAGAACCCACCACATGGCTCTCCCACCACATCCCTGCTGCTGCCAGATGTCCCTTTGCCATTTTTTGTCCTTGGAGCCCACTATAGATGTCACACTGAAGGCTCTGTCTGTGGGTGGGGACCCTTAGTAGCATGGCAGAACACATAGACCATATAGCTCTGCCTCCTGAGTTTATAGGAGCGTTTGGGGGCTCCTAGGAAAGAAGATCTCCAGTGTAGACAGCCTCAAACCTGGATGGGAGGCTGAGCAGTGTGGACTATGCTATCTCCTGGATCAGAACAGATGCCTTATAGCAGGAGCATCCTTGGCTACTCTAGGAGTGGGACTTCTGAGCAAAGTGAGGCTCAGTGGGGCTCGGGAGTGCAACACTGCTGTACCCTCCTGCTGCTGGTGGGAGGAAAGGTACTGCTTCCAAAATTACCAGCTGTGACCCAACCCTCCTGGGCCTATGCACATGAGAAATAAGGAGCTGCATCCGCTTAGGGCTTGTACACTGATGTTCATAAGAACCCCCAGGTGTCCAGAGATGTTACTGCAACTTTCTGTTACCGTAACTTTCTGATGTTACTGCAGCTTACATTCCTGTGGGTGTGGATGTGGGAGGTGCTCTTGTCTGCAGCAGTATGTGTGTATGTATGTATTTATTTGATACAGGGTCTTACTACACAATTAGATTCATAGTGATCTTCCTGTCTCAGCCTCCCTAGCACTGGGGATTACAGGTATGCACCATCATGCCCAGTTTTGGGAGTGGCGTGGTATGCCTTGGGTTCTGGGGCTCACATAGAATGTGGTACTGGGGATTAAACTTGGGTCCTTGTGCTTGCCAGGCAGGTACTTTGACCATGATCTATTGCTCCAATCGGGAGTTTTCTTTTTACATAATGGTTTATAGAATTTACTTTTACTTTTTGGTTTCAATTGAACTTAATAACTACTTTTTTTGGGAGTTCTACAGGATGTTCAAGGTCTTACTACTAGATTGGACTCATAATAATCCACCTATTTACCACCTTCCAAGAGCTGGGATTACAGGCATGTGCCACCATGCCCAGTCTTAATTGCCCTGGGAGCAGGGCTGGCATGGCAGGCTCAGGATCAAACCCCTGGCCCCTGCGCCTGCCTTTAGGTGCTTTAATCCGCTAAGCTATTTGGCCAGCCCCTGAATTTAATGACTTTTTAAAAAATTATTTTTATTAGTACATGTTTGCAGCATATGATTACATTCATTGTGGGAAATTGGTATGGTACACAACATCTCAATTCTTCCCCCTCTTCCTCTCCACCCCCATTTTTTTATTTTTTAGCATCAGATGTATTTATTTTTCTCATAGCTTTATTAAGTTAATTATCATAAACACAGATTAACAGCCATATTGACAGGCCCAAAACATAAAAATATGCTAAATCAAAATATACTTTTAGATACGTTGGCCATGCCTATAGCTGTTTTTAAGTTTGTAGTATTATTTGGTTCCAGCCGAGCTTGAGCAGGCCAGTATGTACATGGTGGTCTTAGGATGGGGAGGGAAGGTTGGTATCTTAGGTGAGGGCCCAGGCTAGCAGCTACACTGCAGCTGGCTGTCCAAGGGAAAGATCCCCCACGATGCCCAGATAATTGCCTAGAGGGTTTGCCATGGCAGACTGGACTCCATGTACACTCCTAATGGTGCTGGAGCAGGCCTTTTGGGCCGTGTCCTGCAGCCTTGAACATTAGGTCAGTGACTTTTCTGATGCATGTGTCATGGCAGCTTCCAGAGTTTGCATTTCTGACAGGTTCCAGGTATCCTGTACCCTGCTTCAGCTGAGGATGAAAGGGCAGCTGCTTATGCTGTTGCTGCCAGACCCACTAGCACTTCTTCCTGTTCCCATTGCCTCTTCAAAGAGAGTGGATTCAAACTTTTTTAAATGGGCAAGAGTAGATAGTAAGGTGATGGGCCAAGGACATAGCTTAGTGGCACAAGCGACTGCCAGGCAAGTGCTAAGATCCTGAGTTTGTTCCTGATATGAGACAGAGACAGAGACAGAGATAGAGAGAGATTGTACTCTCTTTAAGTTTTCTGTTCATGTCTCCAGAAGGCTGATGTGGAAAGGACTGCCTATACATGGTGAACAGCTATGGGCGTTGGACTCCTGGGCCATTGTGTTCTGCCGCCCCCTGACTCCTTTATCTTCTGCCAGTGGGGAGGGTTATGCCATCTTTCTTAGGTTTATTCCTAAGTATTTGATGTTTTGAGCACATGTGAATAGTATCTTTTGTGCTAGTGTATAGAAATGTAGTGGCATTTTGTGTTGCTGTGTGTGTGTGTGTGTGTGTGTGTGTGTGTGTGTGTTAGCATATCCAGTAATATTACAGAATTTAAGTTTTGGGCTGGGGATATAGCTCAGTGGTGGAGTACTTGCCTAGCCTTTACAAGGCCCTGAGTTTCCTAGTACCACATACACACAAAAACAATTTAGGGGTTAATTTTATTTGAGCTTTTTATTTTTTTTTGAGACAGGGTCTCGCTATGCAGTTCGGGCTGGCCTTGAGCTCACTTTTGTAGCCCAGGCTGGTCTCGAACTCACACTGATCCTCCTGCCTCAGCCTCCCAAGTGCTGGGATTATAGGCGTGCTCCACCATGCCTGGTTTTATTGGAGCTTTTAAGGGCTGGCCAGATAGCTCAGTGGACTAAAGCACCTGTTCAGGCAGAGCACAGAGGCTGGGGTTCCATCCCTGGCAGTGCTGTGCCAGCCCCACCCCCAGAGTGCACTGAGACCACAATTGAGGCTGGACATGGTGGCGCAAGCCTGTGATCCCAGCACTTTCAAGGCTGAAAACAGGAGAATCACTACGAGTCCTATCTATGGAGTGAGAGTATTAAATTTTTTTTTTTTTAATTTTAGTACACAGTCTACAGGATCTCAATGACCATCTCAGTGCACCTCATGGGTGGGGACAGCGGCACACCGCTGCACTCTGCCTAAGCAGGCACTTTAGTCCACTGAGCAATCTGGCTGGCCCAAGAAGATGTTTTTAAGTATACAATATAAGAAATTACTTTTGGGTGAAAGAAGGAAGGAAAGAAAAGAAAAGAAAAAAATAGGACCCAAGAGGCAGCAAAAGCAGGGCTAAAATTTCAGACTCTTGCAAAGTAGTGCCTGTACAAAGATGGGTACTCTCCTGTGGAGCTGTGGAACTTTATTCCTAACTTGAAGAAGTCCCTCCCTCATGGCCATGGCTGGGGATCCAGGGTTTATAATCTGTCCCAGCCAATCCATTTCATCTATACTTGTTGCTTCCCCAGTCTTTCCCTTATCTTTTTCTACATTATTTTTAGTTGTTTTTTTTTTTTTTTTCCTTGCTTCCCAGGAGTCAGGAAGACTTGTTTCATAGTTACCTCTTTCCTCAGAATCTTATCTTCGGTGTATTTGTATAGCTTGCATGTCTTTGTCTGCTAGGTGACCTAGCTAAGTCTGAGAATAAAGGCTTATTAGATGTGATCCAATTAAAGCTATTTTTACATTTAATAATAGTTGTATCTGCTGCTGTTAAGGTCATTTTTAGTTCTTGCTTGCGAGTCAGTGTGGCTGTTACCTGTTCTTGTCTTTTGCTGCCTGTGGCTGCCAGATGGAGTGAGGGGAGACATCTTTAGCTGCTGCCCAGTCTCCAGAACAGAGCTTTCTGCTCCCCACTCTGAGAGTTTTTGCAGTAGGACTTTTGTAGATGCCTCTTTATCAGTGTAAGGATGTTATTTTTTTTCCTAATTTTCCAAGCATTTTTATCATGAAAGGTATAGAATTTTATTTGCCCTTCCCCCAACTATGGAAAGGACTGTAAATGACATTGATTACTTACTAAAGGTAAAGCCTGCTTTGGACACCTAGACTTGGTCATGACATATTTATTACCTTTGTCATTGCTCAGTTCTGTCTGCTAGTATTTTGTGTAGCAAGTTGTGTAATTGGCCTGTGCCTTTCTTTGTTTTGAAGCCTTTCTCTAGACTAAGTCTTACAGGCATGCTAGTGCCAGAGGTGTTATAGGAAGAACTCTTTTGTGTTTTGGCCTCTGGGCCATCTGAGCCTGAGCAAGACTGTTTTCTAATGTTGGCAGAGTGCACAGCGAACTGACTGAGCTTTCATTTTCCTCACAGATGTAAGACTGGGCAGGGTCTGTCCTTTCTTGTTTTGGTTTTGGGAAATTATATTTTGAAAGGCTTCATTGACATCATGACAACTGCCAAATATATTGCCTGAAGTTATTCGTAATATTCCCTAATGTCTTTTTAAACTATGTGAAACAATTATAGAGGTATCCCCTCTTTTATGTCTCCTGTTGGAAATTTTGCATTTGCATTTTTGTTCTCTTTGACCCATCTTACTTAGAGGTTATCCGTTTTCTTATGAATTTCTTTTATTTTTTTGTAACGTGTTTTAATTTTTTTTTCTGGTACAATTTTTTTTTTTTTTTTTTTGCGGGAGGATCTTTTTGAGTCAGGGTTTTGCTATGCATTTCAGCCTGACCTTGAGCTCACTTTAGCCTAGGCTGGCTTCAAACTCTCAAAAATCCTCCTGCCTCAGCCTCTTAAGTGCTGGGATTATAGGTGCATACCACCATGCCTGGCAGTAACATGCCTGTTTAATGAGATGTAGTTCACATGCCATACAGTCCACACGTTGGCATGTATAAGTCAGTGATTTTGGTTTGTTTACAGAATTTTAGTAAAGCCTATATGTACTTTTACACTGGAACCTCTGAAGTCACTAGCTTGAATAAGCTGTGGATCCAGCTTCCATCTGTGTTTGCTTGTTGTGGACTCTGCATGTACCTGGAACTGTGCAGGTGCACTGGTAGCTTACACTTGCTTGGAGAAACTACCAGGCTGCTATCCATTTTGTGATCCCCAGTGATGGAAGGGGTTCGTGTTTGTCTCCTCCCCTGCACCACTACCAAGAGAATCAGACTTTTGCTTTGTGTGTGTGTTTCTGTATTATATGCTCAAACTTCTTTTTTTTCTGTTATTTCTATGCTGAAACTTCATTGTTTTTTATTTCTATGCTGAAACTTCATTATTTCTTATTATTTCTATTCTTTCCATTATCTTTAGATTTGTATTTTTCCATGTTGAGATGGATATGTATATCCTTGATTTTTGTCTTTCTGGTTTTTTTCCTTTTATTCACAATATTTTGTAGGTTATCTTTGTTCTTTTTTAAACTTTTTTTATTAATACATATTTGTCATACATATTGATCACATTCATCCCTAGGGAGTTTGTACCTGTACATAATATATCTTAATTATTTTTTTAACCATTTCCCCTCCATTCCATCCTTCTCCCCCCTCCCATTTATATAAGCTTTGTTTCCATTTTTTTTCTTTGTATTTTTTTTTCTCCTTTACCCCCATTGATTTTCCAAATGTAAACATTTGAGAGGATAAGGGCTGACCAAATAGCTCTGCAGATTAAAGCGCCTGCAAGCAAGCACAGGGGCCGGGAGTTCTATCTCTAGGCCCACCATGCTGGCCCTGCCCCAGGCACGCTGGCAATTGAGACTGGCCATAGTGGTGGGAGCCTATAATCCCAGCTTCAGTACCTCCCGGGCATGTTGTCAGGGAGCAGGGCCCAGGGTTGTGTAGACAGTAGTTGTTAGCTTGTTGTGTACACAGCAGGTATCAGGGCTGTGTAGCCAGCATGTGTCAGTGTTGGATGGCGGTGTGTTGAGAGGCTCTGTGGTACCATCTTCATGGCTGTTGGCATAGCAAGTGCAGGCCAGGTTGCTGAATGCTGGAGCTTTCGCCTGGTTGGCACTCTGAGAGCCCTGCCTTAGATGGTGTTGTGGGCAGGGCTATGAATAACTGAGTAAGAGGGAATCAGTAGGGGTGTATGGTAGACAGTGGTGAATGCTAGTTGGCTGGGCTTCTTGGCAAATAGAGGTTCTACTCCTCTGTCCCCAATTAGAGGACCAACCGTGTACAGACTGTCAGACCCACTGGTGGCCTAATAGCTATTTAACTTGGCTAACAAGTCTTCTTCTAAAACTAACACATTCTCTCATGGATTTATTATGAAAAATCCCAAGCATCTCATAGTTGAAGTAATTGCAGTTTTCTATGAATGTTGCAGCCTTCACGTTGCCATGGTCGCTCACCCTCTTACATATTCAAAGCAAGTCACCTCTGCCCCTCCCCTAGCCCTGTAGAAGAAGGTGATTAGCTCACTTAAGTTCATTATACATTACTCGTCTTTGGAGGTAAAAATTGGCATAGGGCGAAACACAGGTTTTTTTTGAAGATTATTTTTAGCCAAGTGTGATGTCTCATGCATGGCTGAGTCATGATTGCTACATAGTGAGTTCAAGGCCACGCTGAACTACATTGCAAGACTGTCTCAAAAAGATAAAGTAAAATGAAAAATAAAAATTTAGTATTTGCATATTTTTGTCTTTTGAGACAAGCCGCTTAAGTTACCAAGTTCCCCAGGCTGAGTTAAGACTTGCGGTTCTCCTGCTTCAGCCTCCCAGAGTGGTAGAATTATCGGCACATACCACTGCATCTGGATCATTTTTTCTCCTCAGTACTAGAGACTGAACTTGGGGCCTTTGCACTGAGATACATTCCAGCCTCTTCATTTTTTATCTTGAGATAAGTCTAAGTTGCCAAGTGCCCCAGGCTGGGCTTAAACTTGGAAGTCCTCCTGTCTCACCCTTGTAGAGTATACTGGGATTACATGGGTGCATCACCACACCGAGTTCACAGGTTTTTATGATAGCACTGGATAAATTCTGACAAATGCATACATCTGTGCATCTAGTAATCCATGGAGCAACAGAGTGAAGCGAACACTTCAGGGTACTCCTCAGACTTTGCCTTATCCTATATAGGTAGCCATAGTTCCGTCTTTTTGCCCTAGACTAGAGTTTTTTAGGCCATCCTGTGAGTGGATCAAACAGCTTGAGCTGTTTTTCTGTAGGTTTCAGTGACTTGGCACGGTCCTCATTACCCCTCTTCCCTCCAGGCAGTGGCCACTGCTGATCTTTTTCTTATCTTCGCAGTTTTGTTTTTTCCTTCCAAAAATGTCAGGGAGTCAAGCCACCTAGCCTGGCCCTTTTGCTTCTGTTTATTGTTTCTGTTACCTTGCTTCCTTGCCATTATTTCTGTCTTCCTCACTTTCAGTTCCTCTCTTTAGTTATCTCTCTGTTGCTTCCTCCCTGATGTAGCTGGTACTATGGTCCCTTCCTCCAAGGATGTGGCACTGAGGCTGTGCTGCCTGTGACTTGGATTGGAGCTTTGTACGCTTTCCTTCTCCTTGCATGTCTAGATCACAGAGCTTTCTCTCACACTTGGTCACACTTGCTCTGGGCTCTAACTCAAGTCTTTTAACTTAAGCTGGCAGCAGACCATCATATTTTTTTAATGTGATGCTAAGATAGAACCCAGGCCTTGTACTTGCTAAGCACAGTTAATACTGAGTGACCTTTCCAGCCAATGGTGTTCCTGTGGATAAACTTCACTGAAAGCAGCTACCCTACCAAGGACTTGTTTTCTGTTGTCTGTACCATCTGAGTTTGGATTTATTTAGCACACATTCTTGATACTATTTGCTCGTCTTTTGAGGGTGAGACCAGCCAGGTCTGACCCTAGAGTCCTTTCAGCTATCCCCTTGAGCACAGCTCTATAGTGCTGACTGCTGGGCACACACAACACTTCTCCACGCTTGGGATTCCTCTCCAACAGTCTGTGTGGACTGCTTCAAGATATAGCCTGATGCCAGGCAGGCCCTCAGCAAAAAACTTGAGGAGTTAAGCCTGCATGTGATAGGCAATAGTGGGCAGGCAAGTGGTAGTCTGTGGAGCTCTGAGCTTCTCAGGGATCACATGCGTCAAGGATCTGTGTTTCATTCCCCAGCATGGCTCCCAGCATCTCTTACAGCCCTTATCTAGCTAGTTCTCTGTTCCGAGTGCCTATCCCACCTCCCCAACCCCAACCACCGTCTAGGAGACAAAAGGTCCTAGCCAGGCATTAAGTCCCACATTGGGTTCAGGTAGCCTGTATTTACTGATTAGTGCCAACTTGAGAGCAGTAGGTGTGACTCAGCTCCTGCATGTGAGGATGCTCCTTAACCCTGACTGCAGACATGCTCCTTGACCTCAGCGACCTGCTTCAGGTAGGTTACTTTGCTTCCTAGGGATTCCTCACCTGAGGGATGGCTGGGAGGCCATCTATGGGGAGAACAGCTTACATGGCATGTGCTTAGATGTACCAGGGCTCCAAAAGGCCGCTCCCCATGTGCACATAGTCATGCTGCTACCTACAGCCCAAAGGCCAGCTTTAGAAGCACATGAAGAACCCATGGAACTTTGTTATGGATAAAGAGAAGTCTTTAAAAGGAAAAGGGAAAAGTGGACCCTGTAGGCATTTTAAACTGTGGAAAAGCATACCCTCTGTTCACAGTCATGTTTTCTGGGTTCAGAAAAAGCATTTTCTATTGTATCTCTCATTTCTAAATGAATGTTGTGAGAAAACTGCATCAGTGACACTTGTGGGCAGGAGAGGCGGTCAGACTTTGCACTGTGTTCCCATGGACAGCTGTGGGGAGCTAGCTGGGAGCTGACTCAAGTCCTCAGCCTGGGTTGTGGATGGGTCTTGAGGCCCACTGTGATCACTCTTAAGGACTAGGAAAGAGAAACACCATTGAAAACCAAGGTAACCAGTGTGAAATCGGGATGGATTTTACCCTGAAATGAAGTCATCTGTCCAGATCTGACAGGTCCCCAGGATCTTGCGACCCCCACCAGCCAGGATGCCACCTCTGGTGCCTGGGCCTTGGTATCTCCAGAACTGTATCTACTAACAGAGTCTCCCTGGCTCACATGGTGCCCTGTATTTTTATTTTCTTTATAAAGTTATCTTTATAATTGGCATCCCTCAGCAGTTATTCTGAAATATTTTGTGAAGCTAAAAATAACCTATAGGAATTCTGATTATTCAATGACTTCACATTCCAAATGTGCTGCACTCAGTTCAGGGCAAGGTCATGTGACCCTATCTTCAAACTGGCGACTTCCCGGAAAAGACATGCTGGAGCTAGGGCCTCAGCCTGGGCCAGGCCGCAGTAAGTGGCTTGTGCAGCACTCGGAGGCAGGGTAGGATGCAGCAGTCAGCTCCAGCATCACAGCTTCGGAAAGAGAAGCCAGCTAGGGTGCCTGGACAGAAGATGGCCAAAGGCTGAGGACCCTGTGCCAGGTAGGCAGAGCCCCACAGTCAGAGTGGACCTCTGACACTGTAGCTTGTGGGGCGGAGCTGAGTGTGAAGGCTTGCTGCCTGAGGGAGGCCAGCAACTAGGATTGGAGAGGCTAGCAGGTAAGGATCAAGCAAAGCTAACTCCTCCCTAGAAGGGTCCACAACTGGTTCCTTTGTTCCCGAGATCTCCATGGGGACCCAGAAGGAGCCCTGACTTTCTTGGGACCTGTGTGTGGTGTATGCTCTTATCCTCTAGGACCTCATCTCCCAAAAAGGCTGACTGCTTTGAAGAAATAAGTAAAAGATTGAATTGGAAGAGACACCGAGTTTAGATTTAGTTCTTGATTCACACACATCCCGGAGTTAACCATCTCCCAATACTGTGATCAAGTCTGCCACCCACCAGCTGGCATTACCAGGGTGGAGAAGCATATGGCATCCCTGTGTAAGAAGTGCTCTCTAGCCATGTTTAAGCAAAACTGTTCTCTGGGTCCTCCAGCAGGCCCACATGGAAAGCCATTTGATCCCTGCCTTATAGCAGACAAAAAGTTGCCCACCTGTCTGGGTGTACAGCACCCTAGAGGGGAAATCCAAGGCCCACAAGGGCAGCCTGTATGCAGAATCCAATGCCCTTCTTGGACAAATGGGAGTGTGGACCAACCCTGGCCACCTGCCCTCAGGGAGCAGTGCTGGGGTCGCTCTACCAGTGGGACCATTTCTGATAAATAGCACTTGTAGGCATTGGTACCTCTTAAAGCCAGGTACAGTAGTATGTGCCTATAGAGTCCCCACTATTAAGAGTGTGAAGTGAGGATCACCTCAGCCTGAGTTCAAGGTTTGCCTGGGAGGCACAGTTAAGACCTATCTAGGGGTAAAAAAAGTTATTTTTGGAACAAGTTTATGTGTTTTTATACACACAACTTTTTACAACTTTGGTTTTCCATTTGAAGTCTGTTATAGAACCCTTTTCTATAGTACTGAGGGCTCATTATCTAATCCTGTACCTAAGACTCAAGGTTAAGGTGCCAAGGAGTATAAAGTAGGTAGTCAGAGGCCCAAGATGGCCTTCAGTGTGACCTGTCCATCCACAGTGGCCTAAACACAGATGGTGTCAGAAGAACCACGACCCAGGGACCTCACTGAAGTCCTGGGATGCCCCTGCATTTAAGACACACCATACACATGCACGTACCATATACTGAATACCTGCACGCACTGTGCACCCTTATATCACATATATGTACCCATGTGCTCACACCACATACTTAAACATACCATCCAGTTTGGCACACAGACCTCAGTGACTCCTGGAAACTCACAAGCAGGAACCCCTTGAGAAACCATACTGTGAGCCACCAGGTCTTAGGATGAAGTCCTCAGGGACCTCAAAGACAGAAAGTACACCTATTGTGAACTGAGGTAATAAGCTGCTGCCGCCTGGATATGGAGTCTCTGCCTCAGCCCTCCCAACTATTGGGCTCAGTGAGCTAACATGTCTCAAGTGTTCCCTCCAGCTCCTGCCTCTAACACTGTCATCTCTTAGACCCCATGCCCTTTTTAAGTCTGCAGGGACCCACGTGCCACTTTCTTTTCTTTTTTTTTTTTAAATTAGTCCTTTTTTTTTTTTTTTAATTTTTATTTATTTATTTACTTGTTTGCTTGTTGTGTTTGTTTGCTTATTTATTTATTTATTTTGCGGCTGGCTCAGCCTGCCCTGGTGGTGGGGCTGGCACAGCATGTGGTGCCGGGGATCGAACCGCAGTCCCTGCAGTTGCCTGCACTTTCCTAAGCAGGCGCTTTAGACCACTGAACCATCTCGCCGGCCCCCCAAGTGCCACTTTCATGCCAGGAAAAAGCCTGACCAAGGGCCTACAGGCTAGGTTTGCTCTAACAAGTTTTCTTTGGAGAAGCCAGAGGCTTGGAAGTCCCAGTGACAGTCCTGGGACGAATAAAGCAACAGGGTACCCTGGGGACTCACAGCCCTGTCTGCTGTCCAAGCTGCCCGGTTAGATTGCTGGTCCTACACCAACCCTGACTCCTCAGAAGCATCTTCCCTGCTACCTGAAGCTCTGGTTGGCATTGGGCTCCTTGGGACTGCACTAAGGTGCTAAGCTATACCTGGAGTTCTGCACACAAGCACTCACCACAGAAAGCTGAGATAGTCATTGGGCTGGGCCCTCTTCTTATGCTCACCCTGTGGCAATGAAGAGACAGCTGATGGGAGCTTGTGATAGGAGCAGTAGAAAAACACAATTTGGCCTACAAAGCCATGGGCAGGTGGTGGTGTGGCCAAGCAAGCAAGCCTTACTTGGTTTTGAATCAAAGATCATATGCACAGCATAATTACACCTGACAGGTCCCCTTCAGGCAGGGTCTCTAAGCAAATGAATCAGTGGTGAGGCAGTGCAGCACAGTGCAAACAGTGGCCTAGAAGGCCTATTCATGTGACTTAAGGTCAGTGGAGACAGCCACACTCTAGGAGAAGGGTACTGCCCAGGCCAGCATGGGCTTCGATGCGCAAGTCTTTAAGGACTAAACACAAATAGGCACTCTGTGGAAGGAAAATAGGTGCTAGAGACGTAGCTTAGAAGTCAAGTGCTTGCCTAGCATGCCTAAGCCCCTAAGTTCCATCCCCACCAGCTCAACAAACCAAAGAAAAAAGAGAAACATTTCCTTTAACCACCAATGCATTTCTGGCTATGTTCTTCCCATCACAGGTGAACGTGTACGTGCTGGGGAAGACATTTCTGCTCCTAGCAAGGGAGCTCTGCATCAATGCACCAGCTATAGGTATGCCGGGCAAGGGCAGGGTGCCATTTAGCCTTTGGAAACCAGTATACCAAAGTGCTGGAGGATGAGAGGGATGGGATATTGAAGTGCAGGACTTCAAGGCAAAAAACCCTTCAAATCTGCTGGGAGCTTATGTGGGTGGGGCCGGATTTCTGGTGCTAAACCAGAAGATCCATTGCTGATGTCCACCCACGGGCAGATGGGAAGCCAGGCATAGCACTTGGACTTGGGAGCCTGTCTTGTTTGAAAGGGGCTGTGGAACATAAGTGGCCACCAGGCACCTTGAAGAAGGTGAGACTTCCTCAGACAGGGATGCTCTCCTTAGTCCTTTGAGTTTTGTAAGAAAGCATTTTGTAGCTGGACTAGAGCATCTGGAAGTATCCTCTTGGTAGTCAAGATGCACCACCTGGGGCCAGGGTGGTGCAGCTATACTACCTGTGTGGTCATTGTCCTTCTCTCTCTGAAGATTAAATTGGGATTTTCTAGGATAAAGCAAAGCCATGGTGTGCACACCTGGGAATACTCTGGGGCCGGAGAATCTTTCATCTAGTGTACATCAGCCAGGCTGAGGTACCAGTGATGCTTTTGGGGACATATACCTAGCCATAGCCCAGAGTGGCACAGGGGTCTAGGGGACAGAAGGGCTCCCCTGGGACGTGGTTTCTATCCACTCAGAACTGATCAGCACTATAGACCTCTCCATGATAGTAGCTTTTGGAGAAAGTGATGGATCTTGTTTTGCAAAACCTTTATTGTGAAAATCCACTTAAATAGGTAAACTATTTTAAGTGACTTTTCAGTGATTTTTATTTGAAGGGAGGGTCTCAAGGCAAGCTTGGAACTAGCTGGAACTCAGAAGGCTGGGAGGAACATCCAGGTGCCCAAAGCCTGATTGCCACAGGGCAGTGATCCAGAGCCTGGGTTGGGTCCCAACTCCTATAAACAGGAAATACCAAGCCTCAGCCTCCAGGCTTTATGCAGAAAACGTGCCTGCTCACAGACTCAAGCAGATACAAGTAGGAAAGCCTTTAACATGCCTGTAGGGCAGACAGCAGAGTCCCACATCTCCCCTGCACTTCCTGCACTTACTGAGTGGCTTCTGGTGGAGAAAGGGCCATGTGCTGGGCCCTTCTGGGTCATTCAGCCTCACGCATAGAAGATGAGCTCTGGGATCTGCCCACCCTGGACCCCTGTCCCATTGGTGCTGTCCGAGGAGCACTGGAACTGGAAGGCCACTTTCCCACACTGTACTTCTGTCATTCCCTCCTGCCCAAAGTAGCTGAGCTCGCTACCATCCAGCACAGCACTGGCTGTGTAGAAGGTATCCTGCTCAACCTGGACTGGATGCTCAAACCAGACTGAGAAGGTGTTGCTGGATCCATCTGACACAAACTTGGTCAGATTCTGAGCCAAGACCATCCCCAGCCGCTTGAGTTCGATCTTCACACTGTACTCTGCCTTCCCAGAGCTAGACCCATACAGGCCCAGCCCAGCAATAAACACCCTTCTGTCTACAGCAAACTGGATGCTATCACATCGCCCACGGTACCGCCACTGGTTGCTGCGGTAGGCAGAAGACTGGAACCGGTGGCACCTCTGAGGGGCAAGACCTTTCCTCTTGGTCAGGGGAAAGTCAAGGAGGGGTTTGTTGGCAGCAGTGTACCACAGGAAAATGTTGTGGGTCTCCTCCAGCGTTAGGATGTCCGACTGGGCAGCACCATTGGCAAACTCTTCCAGAGTCATGGTTGGAATCCGGACCAGATAGAGGGCTTGCCCTAAAACGTGCCTCTTGTTGTGCGGAGTGATTGGCAGGCCCTGCCTTTTGCACTCTGCCTCAGCCCAGTTCAGGACAGCCTCAAAGACGACCGCCTCCTTGGTGTTGAGGGCCTCCCGGGTCACGATGATCTCCAATGTCTGCCGGTCAATCTCACAGAAGCCTTCAGATCGCAGAGCCATCTCTGCCTGTGCGTCAATGACCTCCCAGCAGCGCTGCGTCAGCTCAGGCTCCTCAAACAGCCGGCTCTGGGACAACAGCACACAGGCGTTTTTGGCTTCTAGACTTGTCTCCAAAAAGTTGACGCAGGCTTTTGCCAGGGCTGGTACAATATATTTCTTGGCAGCATACAGAGTGGCCAGCACAGTGTCGGCCTCTAGATCGATCTCGTCACTGTACATGTACCTGGAAGGCAAGGGCTCCATCGGGGACTGCTGGGTGGCCCCTCCCAGGTTGCAAGGGGATGGATGCTAGGGGCCCGCAGGGAGGAACGCTTCCCCACCCAGCTCTGGCAGAACACTTACTTTAGTAAGACCAGGAATGCGGCCGGCTCCACGTCCGGAATGTGGATTTCGGACTTGACTTCCGCAAGGTCCCCGTAGAACATAGCATAGAAGACCGAGCTGCCGACGGCTAGTACGTACTGTGGGCGAGAGAGAGCCTGTGAGCAGCGGCGCGATCCTGCAGGCTCGGGGAGCTGCGTCACTACTCACCTTGTGGGCTGGTACCCGCCGGGCCGCCCCTGGGGGCCCCACGACGAAGTGGACGTCGGCCATGAGCTCGTTGTTGAACATGAGCGCGTTCCGCTCGCGCAGCGTGGGGTGGAAGGCTTGCCAGTGCGGGCTCTCGGCGTTGTTGTTGTCGGGAGCGGGCGGCGCGGGGGCGGGCTGCGGCGGAGCGGGCGCGGGGCGCGGCGGGCTGCGCGGGCCTGCCTTCCTGCCCGCTGCAGGGTCTGCCGCGTTACTGTTGGCTAGGTCGCTGGCGGCGGCGGCGGCGGCGGCGGCGGACGGGTACAGCTCCGCAGCCATCTTCCCGGGCGCGGCGGCGGAGACCTCCGCGCAGGTCGGCACCGAGCTGCGCGCCCTCCCGCCGCGCCGGGGCCTGGGGAGCGGCTCTGTGAGCACCAGCAGCGAGGTCAGGCACTGCGCCACGCGCCCGTGCAGGCAAGCCAGCGGCAGCAGCATGGGGCCCGCCCGCACCCTGCCTCAGGTCCGGCCCCTGCCCCAACCCGCAAGGGCCGCGCGCCCCGCACGGAGCCCGACGCCCGCAGCCCCCGCCAGCCGCTGGGGGCGCCGTGCCACCCGCCTGGCCACCCCCGCCCTTACCCGCCGCGGCGACGTCGCGTCTCATGACGTCAAGGAGCGTCACTGCGTGTTCCCGATGACCCGCCCCTTTGATTCCCACCTCCGCCTCCACCCCCAGCCCTACCCCCGCCCCCGCTTGCAAATCCCGTTGGTACTGGCTGGGACTCTTCGGACTCCTCTGGGGGTTTTGGAGGCTCGAGGCGTATGTCTTCCTGATAGCAGCTCCCTAACCGTCTGTCGGTGCCCTTCTGCGCCAGGCGGAGCTGGTACCGGCTGGGTTTGGGGGTGGGGTTTTTTGGTACTGGAGATTGAAACTGCGGCTTTCTCATTGATCTGCATCCCCAGCCACCCTTTATTTGCATTGTTTTTTCACCTGCAAGTTGTGGCAAAATATGATCAGCTTTATTATGTACACATTTTCGGAGGCTTTACACATGTTTGAATAGGGCTTTAAAAAGGAAATTTTTAAGCAAAACCTTCCAATGTTGCCTTTGTAACTATTGCATAATAATGGTTAAAATGATTTTAGGCCATTAATTGCAAGATATGTGGCAGCACCTTGAAAGTAGCTTGTTGGGTCCCTCAGTAACATATTTTCGCATATCAATGTATTAAACTTAGAAATACGTGTATGTACCAGATAGCTAATTTTTCAGCTAAAAAATATGTACAGTACTATGGGGTAATAAATATGGTACCTTGAATAAACTTGTGTTAGACAATTTTCGTATACATAAATCAGTAGGTTTTTCTACCAATTCACAAGTTAAATGTTGTTACTTAAATGCTTTTAGGCAGCACATCTATTAAAAATGTCACTGGAGCTTCGTTTCATGCATATTACCTGGCATTTAATACACAACAGATTTTTATTTTTATTTATTTATTTATGTATTTATTTCGTCTTTTTTAGACAGGTTCTCGCTATGCAGTTCAGGCTGGCCTTGAGCTCACTTTTGTAGCCCAGGCTGGTCTTGAACTTGCACTAATCCTCCTGCCTCAGCCTCCCAAGTGCTGGGATTACAGGTGTGTGGCACCACTCCTGGCGTCAGCGGAGGTTTTTTAAAGGTTTATTTTTTGTTTAAAGCTAAGAGCAATGAAACTATTTCAAGTGACAGGGAACATAATGTGACCCCTTAAACCTGCGTTCCATTAAAGTGTCTGTATAAAGCTGTTTTTAGTTTCTTGTTTTAAGACAGTGTCTTGGGTTGCAGAATTTACTCAGGTTGGTCTTGATCTTTTGATCCTCGTGCCTCAGCCTCCCAGAGTGCTGGAATTTCAGGTGGGCACCACCACTCCAGACTATAGCTCAGGTTTTGTAGAAAAACCTGACACAGCTAGTTCCCCTCCTTACACAAAGAAATTAATTTTAGTCCCGCCCATGCCTTGAGCCCTGTGCTCTCTACACATTTGCAAGTTGATCTCTATGCACCCTATAAGTCCCGTGTCTATCCACCTGAGGACTTGGGAGCAGCCTGTGACTCTACCACCTCCCTTGAAAGATGTTTCATCCTTACTGACATGTCCTCCTCTGGCCCCTTGGGAGCATGTGAGAGGCTGTCTTATTTCTAGTGTTTGTTTAATGAATGTGGGTTGGGGGTGGGGTAGCTCAGTAGTAAAGTGCTTAAGTAGCATCTTTGAGGCCCTGGGTTCCATCCAATTAGTGATAGGAAATTAATTATATCCCACTTTTAGTTTGCATTTGTTTGATCAGTAATACAGTTGAACACAGTTTTCTGTGTTTATTACTGATTTATATTTTGTTCTGAATTTTGTTAATGCAGTTTATTAATTTTGGTGCCAGGAATTGAACTTAGGACCTGTACTTGCCAGGCAGGTGCTGTACCACTGAACTATATCCCTGGCCCTCCTCTTACTGTTATTGGACCGTTGATGCTATTTTTTGTCTTCTTTGAACACATTTGATCATTTAGTTTGTTGCAGATACTAGAAAGACCCTTTTACCCTGCCTGCATTTATACTTTATGTAAATCAGCTCTGAGAAGATAGGGACTATTGTTTCCCTGGAGGGGATGGGAAACTCGGGTGGGTCCTAAGCATCTTGCCCTGGAGCCTGGGCTCTCTGGTTTCTAGGGTGTGTGCATGGCCTCTGTGGGCCTATTCAGTGTGTTATATCCTTGGCCAGTTTGATTCTTATTGTTGGGACTTCATGTCAAGCATCATGTCTAGTGATGGTTTGTAACAGCTAGCATTGGTCAGATATACCAGGCCCAGGAGCTTGAGAGTCTCCAACATTCCACATAGTTTCTTGGCAGTTTCATGCTAATTCTGAAAGATGGGTGACATACCCCAACCTAAAACTTGAAAATTAGCTCTTGGATTTTTTTTCCATGGTTATGGATATGTTCATGGTTCAACATACTCAGTTTTGAGAAATATTCCCTTGGAAAGTATCCTTTTCAGGAAATAATTCCTGTGTTTCCAGTGAAGGACTAATAGAGTATAAGACAGGATGAAAGTGATTGATTATCCAGTGTTTTAGAGAAAATGGACAAAAGATAGGAACAGACACTATCCAAATAGGAAGCACATTAGTTTACAAGTGGGTACCTCTGGACCCTGGAGGTGGGTGGCTGAACTTAAGTCTGGGTTTTGGGACCCTGAGAACGGATTACTCTGAAAAGCTGGCTGTGCACATACTCCAGCCTAGAACGTCCATGCTGAAGGCACATCCACAGACATGGCAGGTGGCTACTGTGACAATGATTTGTTTCAGTTGTCTATTCTCAGAGACATAAACAGATTTTAAGAAGTAATGTAAATGGACAGAGTGGACATAGCTCACATATCCATCAGCAATAGAAAGGATGAATGAATCGTGGTGCATGAGAAGGAATAATTAGAACCACACACAACCAACAAACACATTTTTCAATTCCTGGTATAAAAAAAAAAATCACACACAAAACCTGGGTAGATGGTTGGGGATGTGGTCGATGGTACTGTTTGTGGTAGGTGGTAGGACTGGCTGCTTGGAGCTTCAGGGCTCCTGATTCACATTCTGACTTGGGTCTTGGTGAATACATCCTCCATGTCCCCTCTTTCTGGCCCCTCAGGACCCCCATGTTCTCATTGTTCTCCCTATGAGTTTGGTAATTCTAAGCAACTCATATGCAATACTTGTCCTTTGAAGGGTGCAAATTACCCTTTGAGATCCAAATTTCAGTTCCTTGAATCTATATGCAGAAGTGAAATTTTTAATTTTTTCAGTACTGGAGGTGGACCCTAGAGGCACTCTGTTCTGCCACCAAGCTACATCCCTAGCCCTTTATTTTATTTTTTAAAATAGAGTCTCACTAAGTTGCTGGCTTCAAACTAGCAATCCTTCTACTTCAGCCTCCTTCCCGAATAGCTAGAATATAGGCATAGGCTACTGTGCCTAGTAAGTTTATTTTTTAAAATTAGTATATTTTTAATACATAATAATTGCACTCATCCTGGAGGCCTGGTACATACACATATCCCATCTTGCTCATTTTCATACGCATCCTGCTCCATACTAGTGGGTATGAGATGGTTTGACTTACATTTTTCTGACAATAAGTGATGTGGAGATCTTTCTGTTTGCTTGTTAGACGTTGCTATCTCTGGTAAAACTCCTTCCTTTCCGCTCTCTGTCGGTCTCTGTCTCTGTCTCTGTCTCTGTCTCTGTCTCTGTCCCTCTGCCTCTCCCTCTGCCTCTCCCTCTGCCTCTCCCTCTCCCTCTCCCTCTCCCTCTCCCTCTCCCTCTCCCTCTCCCTCTCCTTCTCCCTCCACTCCCTCCCTCCCTCCTACCACCCTCCCTTCCCTGTTCTCTGGGGCATGAACCAGAGGTGGACATTTGAGCTGTTTCTGCTCTGTTCATTTGGGATGTGAACCTTCACAATGATCTGCATCCCCAGCCTCTTTTAGTTTTTATTTTGAGGCAGGGTCCATCTACTAACTTGTCCAGGCTTGGCCTTGCCTCAGCCTCCCAGAGTGCTGGGAATATAGGTGTGTACCACCTTGCTCAGCCTGGTGAAGTTCCTACTCAGATCCCTTCTAGTCTGGTCATTTTGTTTGTTATTGAATTTTTCAAGTTCTTTTGTGTTGTGGATTTTGGTACTGATTAAATATGATTTGAGCACTCTGGAGACCAAGGCAAGATTGATGGGAATTCAAGGCCAGCTTGGGCTTCAAAGTGAGTTCAAAGCCAGCCTGAACTTCATAGTGACCCCCTGTCTCAAAACAAAGCAAACAAAGAATATGTATATGTGGTTTGTATATGTTTTTACTTTTTCTTTCTGTTGATAGATTCCTTTGCTGTGTAGAACCTTTTTAGTTTTTAGTAATCTTGTTTCTGCTATAGTTCCATTTGCTTTTGGTGTTATAAAACCTTTTGAAATGATTTCTCTTGAGAGTTTTATAATTTAAAGTCATGTGCTTAGGATTTTAAATCTGCTTTGTTTAATTTCTTTTGCCTGGTGTAATATGAGAGTCCAGGGCCACGGAGATAGCTCAGTAGTATAAGTGCTTGCCTGGCAAGTGCAAGGGCCTGAGTTCAATCCCTGATTTCAGGAGGGGGGGGTGGTGGTGTCCATCTTGTTCTGTATTTCCTTGCACTGTTGTTGAACCTGTCTTCCCTCATTGTGTTATCTAGAGCCTTTAAAGTTTGTGGCAGTTCATGTAAGGGCTGCTTCCTGGGCTTTCTGTTCTGGACATCAGTCTGTATGACTCTTTTTACTAGTATTGTGCTGTTTTTATTTATTGCTTATTTTTTTCTTTATTATCTCTTTTTCCTGCTTTCAAAGATTTATTTTGTTAATTTTTAATTTTGTTTTTAGTTTACTATTTTCATTGTTTCCTCCTTAACTGTAAAAAGTGCTCTGCAGATGTATCTGAAGGATTGTTCTTTCATTTCCTATCTTGTGTTTGGAAGTAAGGGGACTGTATTTTTATTTTTTGGCTAACTTTTCAGTTCCATTGCACTTACGGTCAAAGGATGTGTCCTGCAAGATTTTCTGTATTGAGCAAAAGTTTTTTTGTTCTTCAATACACACCATTTTTTGACTTCACTGATTTTTTTTTTAAAGCTTTTACTAGTCCATGCCGGAGTACATAGTGATTATACTCATTGCAGGGAGTTGGTGCATGTTTGTAGCGTATACTTTTTTTTATTTTTCATTTTTTTGGTTTTTCAAGACAAAGTCTCACTGTGTATATAGCCCAGACTAGCCTCAGATTCCCAGCACTCATCCTGCCTCAGCCTTCAGAGTACTGCAATTGCAGGCCTGCACCACCACACCTGGCTTACATCCTATTTCATTTTACTTTCTCTTTCCCTGGCCTCCATGTTCTGTAGATTTTAGAAAAGGATCACTCTGTAAGGTGCAGATTTTTTTTTTTAGGGTACAGAATTTAAAACCAGTATTAT
>PVKN010010195.1:0-22917 GCA_004027915.1 Capromys pilorides
TTTGGTTGTTTCCAAGATTTGGCTATCACAGATTGTGCTGCTATGAACGTACGTGCACAGATAGCACTATGTGATGTTTTCAGTTCTTCTGGAAAAATTCCCAGTAGGGGGATAGCTGGATTGAATGGGATTTCCAGTTCTGCTTTCCATAATGGTTGCACCAGTCTGAATCAGCTTTTAATGTATGGGATTCCTTATAATTTTAGGGACCTATGGCACACTAGCTTTGGTTTGTAACTCACGGGCTTAGAATGCGTCAGCAAAGCCGTCTTCTTGCTTGAGGAGCAGCCCTCGCTGTGTGTAGGCAGCGGCGCCTTCGCCGCCACCCGGGTGTCTGCATTGGTGCCTGCGCTGCTCACTGTTGCGGAGGGATTCTTTGGACCAGCATCCGTGGGTTTGGGAGTGCACACAATGCACCCCTGGATCCTGCATTGTCTAAGCGAGTGTGGACTATTTTTTATAGATAAAGAGTTCTCTTTTTTTGATAGAGACCAGGTCATTTACATGTAGTTTTGTTTGCTTGGCTATTTATACATTAACATATTTAAAAAGAAATGTCTCGAAGCAGCCTTACTCATCGTTTGTTTGGTCAGAAGACGGCACTGGCGCTCTTGGCTGTAATCACAATGGCTCATTCTGTCATGTTTAATATCACGAGCAGATGCACTTCCTATGAAAACAGCAGACAAAGCGCAAATCTAAGGGAACTGTTTAGATGCTATAAAAGTCGTGTGTTTGTGATTTTTAAAAATTAAATGTGTGTTGCATTTTAAACACCGTGTGGGATTGCTGCCTCGGTGGAGGGGCGCGGCCTGGCCCGCGCGCGTTCACGTGTCAGCGCGACCCGGAGGGCGGTGGGTGCCTGGGGTTCAGCGCACGCGCGACTGGGCCCTGGCGCCGGGCCGCGCTTTGCCTCTGTCCGCACCGGCCCTGCGGCCGTGGGCAGGGCGCTCTGCGTCTCTGTGCTTCAGCGGCCTCCTCTCAGAGTGGTGATCATAGCGGTGGCACGTGTGCTTCCTAGGCGTCGTGCCGAGGCTGTGCAGGTGACTGGACGTGGCGTGGGTGCCTTCAAGCCGTGCCCGGCACACACCAAGGACGAGCGGGCGAGGACCGTGCAGGGCGCGCGCGCGTGCAGGTGGGGCGCGTGCGTCGTGCGTGCCGTGTGCGTGCGGCGTGCGCGTGCGTCCGTTGCCAGGGCCTCTCGTCCCTTCCGCTTCCTTTCGAGCGGGTTTCTGGTGTCCTGACGTGTGAATGCTGTTTATGGGGCGGCTTCCGCGATTCTAGGTTCTCCCGGGCATATGAGAGGAACAGAAAGCGTTCTGCCGACTGGGGAAGCTCGATGGTGTTGAAGTAGGAAACAGAGTGGAGACGAACACGAAGGAGAGCGAGGGAAACGATGGGAAGCCTTCTCAGTGAAAACGGAGCGGGATGAGAAGAGGCCAGTCTTTATCTCAGGGGCCGGGGCTGTAAAAGCCTGCTGCTGCGGAGAGCCTCGGCCCTGGCCGCGTCTGCCGGATCCCGCGTCTCCGGAAGCGAGCCTGGCCCGCTCGCTGCTGTCTCGCGGGGCTCGTCACACACCCCCTGCGGGGGGCTCGCAGCCCCCGGCCTCGCTTAGCCATCCCCCTGTGCTCATCTCTGTCCCAACCACGTGTTCAGCGTGGGGGTTCCCGACTGACTCCTCAGATCGGTTTCCTTTCGTCAGACTCGGGGAGAATGCCACTCCTGAAATGCTTTGAATGGTTCCTGTTACAGTTCGTGTCCAGCTGTCCGGACGCTCAGAGCCTTAGGCGGGCGTTGGCTGGACTTCTGGACTTGGTGGCTACTCACGGTCCACTGGGATTGTGGCTGTGTGTGCTGCTGGGGTCCTGAGTGTGAGTCCTGCTCCCAGCCTGGCGGGGAGAGCCTGAGTGCGTGAGGGCGGCAGACGTGCGCCCCGCTGCCGTTGTTGCCGTTGCCCCTCTCTTTTGCTCTTTGCTGCTGCCATGAGCTGCTGCCCTCTGCCCGGTGCCGCTCTACTTGGAGCCAACCAGTATGGACTGAAAGCTCCAGTAACTGCGAGCTAAAGAAACCCTTTCTTCCTTCATTGTGGGTGTGGGGCGTTTGCCCCAGCAGCGAGAGAAGAGTCACTGAGACAGCCCCTCCACACGCCGTCCCTCCGAGGCTCCTTGAGTCCACCTCCAGGAGACCTGCTGCCTTCACCACGCTGAGCCTGACTCCTGTCCTCTGGGAGCACCTAACCTGCCTGTGCACCGCCGCGGGGCCTGTGCAGATGTGAGCGAGGAGCAGCCCTGTGGCAGTGCCCTTGCATTGTTGTTCCGCCTGCTGTGTTTATCCTTTCATTCTTTCCTGCTCCCTCCCTATCTCCAGAGGTCAGAACTTGGCTTCTGCTACCCCTCCCCATCAGAGCAGCGTTCTAGCTGTCTTGACTAAAGGCACCGAACGCTACTGTCAGTGCTGTTGCAGCTGCCTGTGTCACTGCACATGGTGCAGCTCCTTCATAGGAGGCCGGCTAGTCAGAGTGGCAGTGGGGCAAGAACTTCTATGTGGAAAGTCTCCAATGTAGGTACGGGCTTCCTTATCCCTTTTCCATGCCCATTCTCATATGAAAGATGAGGAAGGTAATGTTGCTTACTTTATGAGGTGGGGTTTATAAAACCAGTGTTTGCTAGGCATTGTATCTAAAACAAATAAGCATCGAATATGTCAAGAAGTCCTGCACAGGGCTTTCCAGGAGAAGAGCAGGCCTGTGGCTAGGTATGGGAGCTGGAGGGAGATGCGCTTTCCGCTGGGCCAGCACGCCCTAGGCCTGAGCTGCTGGAGCAGGTGGGCGGAGCTGCTGAAGCAGGTGGCCGGTGCTGCGAGGTTGTGGAGGAGTGTTTGGGGTGGGGATTGCAACGCAGCAGGAGGACTTCATGAGACGCTAACTGGAAGTTTTGTAATCATCAGAGTAGTCAGATGGGCACAGGAACTACCCAGGTCTAGTGGCACATACTTCTCGGATCCCAGCCACCGGGAGGCTGAACAGGAAGCTCACGTGAGTCCAGGATTTCCAGGCCAGCCTGAGTGGCGCAGCAAGGGCTTCATTTCAGGATGAAACAGATTGGCACAGGAAAGTGGTTAAAAGTAGGAAGTGACATTTCTTCACTCAAAGTAGGAAGTGTACCTTGGGGAGTTTTCTGAGTAGGGCCTTATGTTTTTGCGTTTCATGGAGAGATATTAAACTGCGAATGTGACACCTAGGACAGTTACTAAATTACAGATGCTTAGATCTCTTCCTCTGTACTGGAAGTCTGTAGTAGGTTTTGATGAGACAAGTTTGGAGAAGGAAGAAGAGAGACGTCAGGGTTTTGAATGTAGACAATTTGACTTTTAATTCCTATTTTCTGTGAATTGCTATCTGGCACTTCAGTAGTCTGCAAACCTGCCCTAGGCTTTTCAACTGGTGGTTTGCAACTTTATTTTCTTACATACCCAGATGCAAAAAGAAATACTTGTGATATCAGTTCAGTTCAGTTCTCCAGTTACTTGCAAGTATTGTGTTTCCATAACAACAGAGGAAGTGGGGATTCAGTGGGGATTCATGGTCTGACTGAGCCTCTTGAGCATCGCTCGAGTGTGTGCATGAGGCTCTCAGGCTGGGGGTCCGGAGTCATGTGGTGGACCCCAGTGCCTGTACTTGTAAAACAGAGACACGGAGCCAGTTGTCTGTGGTCCCTTCCAAGCTACGGATGGTGAGTACTTTCAAGTGGTTGGAAAATTATCTAGTAGTCCTCTACTTAAGTATGGAAAACTTCTCAAAGGACTCTAAACTTTTAGGAGGTCACTTCACTCGGTAGTGTGAATCATGACCTTATCACGTGCCACAGACTGCCTTAGGGCCTGGAGATGGAGCCGTTAACAAGGTAGGGCCCTTCCCCGTTAGTGGTCAGACTGGTGCGACAGAGGCCCGGATAGGCAGGCAGACAGAGATGGCAGGAAGTCAGGGACAGCTCAGACACCTGGCCCCAGCGGCTGTGCAGATGGTGATGGTGGTTATTGGCCTGGTGCATGGATTAAGGGAGGGGGGTGGCTGGGAATTCATGCTTTGTTAAGTTCACACTCATGAGATAGATGCTGTCTGCAGTTTTAAAATTGCGTCTTAAGTGTATGGGTGATGTGTTAGCTGATTGAATTTAAATAGAAAAGGAAGAGGGGAAGAGACTTTGAAGTCCAGCAATTGGAGGTCAAGGGGACGAGTAGCTTAGGCAAGAAGTCCGGGCAGATGTTGTCCACTTCCATGCAGCGGTTCTGTTGTGAGGGCGTCCTGCTCTGCCTTTGAGCTCACGGTCACTTATGATGGATCAGAGCCAGGGCAGTAGCTCAGTGATACAATGAATCAGCACAGACAGAAGGACAGTAAAGACCCTTCCAAATGAGGGTGTTGGTACAGGATGCCCAGAGATAATAGCTGCCAAGTGACTCAGCCGAGATGGCCCTGGCGTCTGCAGTACCCTCAGCGTTGAGTTAGGCTGTCCCGCTAGATGGCGTGGCCTTCTGGGTCGGCCCCTGGAGCTGAACGTTGATCACGAGACAGTTTGTCCACAGAGCCCGCTTCTGTTGTAGTACTTGTTACTGTAATCGTGTAACTAAAAGTTATGTGATGTAATGCAAATATTTTTCTACCTAAGTATGTGAAATACTTTGGAAAGCCTCCAAAAAATTAAAAAGTCTTTAACTTACATAGTGTCATGCCAACTGTGCAAGATTGGGAAGCACAATCCAGCTTCTGTAAAGGTTCTCAGAATGCTGGCTGAGGGTCTCTGGGCGTCCTGCTCTAGTAAGGAAGAAAAGCTGCTGGCTGTGATGAGGTGTTTTGGGTGTGCTTAGGGTGACAAGGGCCAGTCTGACATTCTGAAAACTGGCCCTGTACAAGACAGTTGGTGAATGAAAATGTAGCATGTTAATTGAAAAGTCTAACATTGAGTCAGTTGATGCTGGCGTAAATAGGCCATTCCAGTTTTCAAACATTATGGTCCTGTTACTTCGAGCTGTTACCGTATGACCTTTAATAACACTTCTATTAGTGTGTACTAATAGCATCTAGAATGGTTGTGTCTTGCTATGCCACTTCTAAAACTTCCTACGGAGGCAGTTATTTTTTAAAATCCATAGAGGTTTGTGTCTATGGGTGTCTGTCACTTTTGTTAACATAAAAATTGACCGAAGCCTTTTGTTAAATATTGCATAATGGTCAAATTATGACTTCTCTGTGTAGAACTTGCAATTTCTAAGTATCTTATATTTGAGTGACATCTGACTTGAGAAGTATACGCTAATATTAAATTGCAGCGGGCACAAAACTACTATATTGTAGTTTTACACAGTTTTATAACTATACTGTAGTATAGTTTTATAAAGTGGGGTTGTCTCTGGATGATGAGATTACAGGTAGTTTTGAATTTATATTTTATATGTACTCATTTTCTATTTTAAATAGGTGATTATTTTCCTCATTACATCTCTATTAGCCCATTTATGTTGAGTATTGGACTTTAAAAATTTTTGCGTGAAATTCATATCTGTTATGTAGAAAGAGTCAAGAAACAAGAATTCAAAGGGAAAATTTCATTATATCCGTTGTTATGGACGTTCCAAAAAGTGGGCCACTAGGCACTGATGGAATAATGGATGACTGAAACCCTGAGAAGAGGCCTTCTGAGATTGGTTGCTGTTGAGGGTGGTGTTTCGTAGAATGATTTATATGAGATTATGAATAAAAAATAATGAAAATCAGCATGGAGATTACTGAAGAAAACCAAAATAGAATTCCATTGAGTCAGCTGTCCCCATCGAGGTGGAGAGCGACAGCCACCAGAGCGCAGCGAAGCGCGTGCGCAGGTCTGCAGCGGCCCCAGCTGGGGCTGCGAAGCAGGTGAGTGGGTGGGGAAGCCGTGGTCTGTGCGCAGCCGAGAGCAGTTCCGCCTGCCGGAAGAGTGGACTCGCGTGGCTGCGGGAGCCCGGGTGCGCTGTGGGAGCGCGGTGCTGAGCTTGAATTCCGTGCTCTTTCATGTGAGGAGCCCAACATGCACATCCAGAGCAGATTAAAGGACGGCAGGAAGCAGGGAGACAGAGCTTTTTCTAATGGGAAGGTCAGGAGGTGGGAGCCAGACAAGCACAGGCAGAGGGACAGCGACGGCGAAGAAGAGCTCTGACGTGCCCTGGGTGCGCGTAGCGGCGCCCTGGGAGGAGCGCCAGGAGGCGCTAGAGAAAATAAGAGCTGTGAATTACCTTTGAATGGTTACTTTTTAATAATTATATATACGCACAGAATCATTCTCACAGTACTTTAGAGCACTTACAAAAACTTGCTTTTCCTCCATATTATAAGGATGATCATGTCGTTTATACATTCATATTTGTAAGTATACTTTTAATTTTTACACTAAGAGAGAAGAACGGAATACAATTTTCTTCCTTTTTGAAATGCTCTCAGAAAGCATTACTCTCCTGCTTCGAGTTACACAGCTGGCACTGGCAGAATGGGAACCTAACTTTCCCAATTGTAAATTCATTGGCTTTCCTGCTTCTGGCACTGCTTTCTGGGTCTTTTGCTTAGTAAAGTGAGGTGTGGAAAGGGGGCAGGGGGAGCTGGGCAGCTGCATGTAGGTTCCGGATAGAAAACCAAATTGAATAAGGTGGTACGGTCTGTCACTGAAATAGAAAATAATTCTGAGCTCTAGAGATGCCAAGGTTATGTGGTAAAGTGATTGGGAAAAAAAGTAACTTGCGTGCAGAAATGCTAGCAGGAGCTTACAGCGTTTGCCAGAAAAAAGGAAGTGCTGCTAGCGCTGTCTTGGAGCTGTTTGAGGGGATAGGCCAACGTTACTGCCCTGGGTGCTCTTCAGCTGACAGGGGTGTTGCGTCCTAATACGTTTCGCAAGTGAAGCCTGCCCTTCGTATGTGAAAATCCGTGAGGGAATGCTTGACGCTGTGTTTGCTACTGCTGGCCAGCATAGAAGGAGTTTTCATTTTGATTGGAGATCATCAGTCCAGAAAAAGATTAGAATTGAAAGCAGTTTCTACTTAATCTAAATTGAAGTTACTTTTGTACCAGTCTTAGTTGAAAATTTTAAATTGCACTCTTGTAGGTCTGTACTTAACATTAGAATTAAAACTGGGATTTCTTGAGTCCCTCTGAGAGGACCGGTGTCCCTCTGCGAGCGCAGCACGTGGGCACTTCAGAGTCAGTCGCGCTCTGCATTCTGTGGCTGCAGCCTGTAAGGCGTGTACCACCACTTGTACAAGCTCTTCAGAATTCTTACAGATTTTGTTAACCCGTTTTAGTTAGAGCAGTAGCTGCCACGTTGACATTTGACCTTCAGCGATTCCCTGGAGGACCGTGGATGGCAGATCATGGAGATGCAGGCACACGTGTGCTTCAGAGCTTCCCCTGGGACCGGTTGTTACTATGAGGTGTTACGTGGAAATGGAGTTTTACCTAAGAACATTCAGTTCTCCTTGGCGGAATTATTGTATACTTGTAAAAATCCTGCAAGGTGAAGAGATTGTGGTGGTGGCCGAGACAGGGCTGTGCCGAATGCCGCAGTGGGCCAGCGTCTGACACGAGCTTGCAGCATGGGCCTGGGGCCTCATTTTCTGTTTAGGTGTGTATTTATTTATTTATTTATTTATTTATTTATTTTGTTCAGCAGTGATTTGCCGAGTATCCAGGTACCTTGCAAGGGTGGTGAAGAAGACAAAGCTTTCAGGGAGGTCTCTGGGAAAAGCTCTGAGTCCTCTGGCAGAATGACCGATGAGGATGGTGTGAGGGAAATCTCAGTGCTTTGGTGGTGGATGTGAGAGGCTCCCTCCTGGCCAGGCTCTTTGCTGGTCCTGGGAGCAGTGTGCATCCCTCTCCTCACTTGGTATTGCCAGGTTCCACAGAACAGCAGTTAGCTTTGCTTTCTTTTTTGGCTATTTATAGTTACATTCGTAGGCCTCATTTTCTAACTTGTATCTTTGCCAGTAGGCATTGCTAATGTATTTCAGCCTGAACAAAGCTTAAATTACAGCCACTAAGTTATGTAAAATGAATGCATTTTCTTCAGAGAGCTGTGTGTGTGTGGGTGTGTGTTGAGGGTGTGACATTCTGCGTGTCAGTTTATTTTGAATACAGAATGTCTTTGCTGGGGACCAGGACTAATGAAGACCTAGCACGTCTGCGGCAGCGAGGACAGCATTGCTGTGTGTGTGTGTGTGGGGGGGGGTCACTGGTGCCTCCTCCTACCTTAGAGACGTAGCGGAGAGCTGCCTCTGGGTGCCCCTGAGTGCACCTGAGTTCAGCTGTGCACTCGCAGGCTGTTACTTGAAGTACATTCCAGTAGGACTTTCAGAAGAACCTCTCACTAAAGAATGATGTAGGATACGCTGGAGGCTTGGGCTCTGACGGTCAAAGCTGGCGCGTAAAATATTCAGCTGGCCCCGTGTCCTGTTTTCCAGCAAGTTAAACACGTCAGGAAGTGGACACTTCCATTTAAAGATAACCAGCCATTTCTTGTGTGTATGCTGTATACTTGTGTGTATTCTTGCATTCAGTGTTGAGAGTATTGTTATCTGAAAGTGTAGTGTATTTTTACCCCCTCACTTCCTTTTTGGTGGTAATACTGAGAAGCTAGATAATATCTTCAAAGGCTAGTATTTCCCCAAGAGTATTAAAAATGAGAACAGTAGTAACAATCGTAATTTTTTGGAGGAGTACTGGGAATTGAACTCAGGACCTTGTGCTTGCCAGGCAGGTGCTTGTGCCATTGAGCAGTGTCTCCAGCCCTTACCAGTCATAATTTATGACAAGTCAGAAGAAAAAAAGGGTAATGCTTCACCTGTCTTGCTTGATATTTTATTATTTGGAAACTTTAGAAAATAGAGAATCATGGAAAAAATAGAGTTTTTTTGTACTTCCATTAAAATTTTCTTCAACATTTTTTTTGTTCACACCTGTAGTCCCAGTACAGGGAAGTCTGAGGCAGGAGGATCACTTGAGCTGGAGGCCAACTTGGGCTACATAGTGGGTTCAAGGCCAGCCTGATCTATTTTAGGGAAGGATCTACAGGAGGTTCAGGGGCTACTCATAGCGCTCTGCCTGTTTACAGCCTCCCAAGAGCTGGGATTACAGGTGTGTGCTACCACGTCCAGTCTCAATTGCTGTCTCAGTGTGCTCCGGGAGTGGGGCCCATATGGCAGGCCTAGGGATTGAACAGTGGTCCCTGCGTCTACTTGCAGGTGCTTTAATCCGTTGGGCTATTTGGCCGGCCCTCCAACCTGTTCTAGGTAGCAAGATGCTGTCTTTAAAAAAAAAAAAAGAAAAAAGAAAATATTTGTTTCTAAGTGTGTTACTTTTCTCTTGTTTCTGAGGCAAGATACCGAACACCCAAATTAAAGAGGGAAAGGTTTGTAAGCTCCCAAGCTTGTGGAGGTCTCAGTCCGCAGTGGGCTGGACTGTCGTCGCCCTGCAAGGCAGGATGGCCTGGCAGAGGGCAGCAGAAGTGCCAGAACAGCAGGGGGCGCCGCCGTGAGAGAGCAGGCCTCCCTCCTTCCCAGCACGCCACTGTTCCAGCACTGGACCGTGAATCAATCACAAACCCTCGAAACCTGCCCTGTGACTGTGTGAGGCTTTGGGGGACATCTAGACACAACCCATGACACCCAGTCACACGTCTGTGACCGTTTCCCACACCCAGATGGCCAGTGCTGAGCGTAAGGGCGTCTGAGAGCAGGGAAGAGCAGCGATGGAGGAGACGGGAGGACTGCGCCTGCATTGCCCTTTCAATGTTTGTGATTTTCTTCTTGAAAAAAGGCAGAAGTGACTAAAGAATGCTTTAAGTGAATGGAAGACTGGCAGTATTGTGACCAAGAGAAGGAAGGAGTGCGCCTTAGGCAGCACTCACCACAGCGTTTCCAGCCGCGCTCAAGTCTTCAGCTACCGGGGCAGCTGCACGCAGCCGTTTCTCCTGTTCACTCTCGGAGTGGAGCTGGACATCACTTCTGCCAGGAGGCTGATAGAAAGTAGGTCGGTTCCTGGCACACTGCCTGAGGAGGCGGCCTGCGTGCGGCGGCAGAGGCAGTGGCGCCAGAGCGCGGTTCCCTTGCAGTGCACGACAGGTGCTCCGTGGTGTGGTGCGCTTCCTGTTGAGCAAGCAGAGGAGCACGCAGTGCCCTGTGGGGACAAACCCCGGGAGGCTTCGAGCTCACACAGCTGTTTCCCTGGTAGCTCCCTTGCTCTGTCACATCAGCGTCGCAAAGGCCAGGAGCCAGGATGCCAGAGCGGTTGGTTCTGTTGAATGTTGGTGCGTTTGCTGTTTGATAGTCACTTTTGTGGCTAAGTAGTTAATGTCAATAAATGAGCCGTAGTGTTTGTTAAAATATTTGATAAGTTGATGAGGTTTAAATAAAGCAATACTGTATTGTACCATTATCTTTAAAACTCACTTCTGCAGCATTATTTAGTACTGTGTCTTCCTGTGTTTGTTACACAGTGCTATCAGTGTGAGGCGTGTCACACTGCTGGGTTTAAAAACCGTCCTGGAGTCAGATGGCCTTTTTCCCTTTGGTGTACAGTTCAGCGAGTTGCATGAATTGATTGCACAGCCTCCCGCTCCGGGGTCTCCTGGCGCTAGCTCTCCCCTCCTCAGTGCCAACAGCTATTGTTTTGTCCCATTTGTTTAGGAGACATTTGCATGCAAGTGTACAGTGTATCATCTTTAGAGGACGGCTTCTGTCAGGCCTGGTGTGGTAGAGCCTAGCTCTGATCCAAGCCCTGGGAAGCTGAGGCAGGTTGGTCGCTTTGGTGGAGGCGACCAGGCAGTGAGAACTGAGGCCTGACTGACTTCCCTGCAGACATAGAGGAAGCAGCAGGCTGCCCTTCTTGGTGACGTGCAGGCCTGGTGGCGCGCGCTGCAGGTGCTGGAGGAGCCTCGGCACAGCCGGGCGCTGGCGTTTACCTGGGCAGGTGCTCGTCGGTAGGTAGCAGAGGTGAGGAAGCCTGTGCTGCGGTAATTACTTCTCTGGTGGCTCAGTGAATAAAGGAGAGGAGAGCCAAGCGCTCCGGGCTCTGCCGCTAGAGGAAGCGCCTCCCGGCCCTGCCTTTGAAACTGCCTGCCTTTCTCCGTTCCTTCTCACCCGCCCCTTGGTCTGGCACCGATGTGTAGGCTGACTTCCTGCTCTGCGCTGTTCAAGGCCAGCTTGGTTTATACAGCGCATTCCAGGCCAGCGTGGTCTGCACAGGGAGACTTGGTCTCTTTTTTTTTTTTTTTTTTTTAAGCCTCTTTTTCTGCACAGTATAATGCAGATTTGTCTAAAGTGGCTCCACTCTAGTTGCTGAATAGGATTCCATTGTATGGGGTTTTTGTGGTAGGGCCTTACTGTGCAGTTTAGGTGGCCTCACACTTGTGGTCCTCCTGCCTCAGCCTGCCGAGTGCCGGGGGTTTATAGTCACGTGCTGCCCTGCCAGCTGCTTCAGTGTTGCATGAAAGCTATTTGGGTTCTGCTTTTTTTTAAATTTTATTTTATTTCTTTGTTTGCTTGTTGTGTTTGTTTGTTTATTTATTTATTTTGTGGCTGGCTCAGTCTGCCCTGGTGGTGGGGCTGGCGCAGCATGTGGTGCCGGAGATCGAACCGCTGTCCCTGCAGTTGCCTGAGCTTTCCTAAGCAGGTGCTTTAGACCACTGAACCATCTCGCCGGCCCTGGGTTCTGCTTTTGAGTATCAGAAATAAGCGTTTTGTCAGTGTGAGACATTTGTGTAGACATGTTTATAGGGATGTGTGCACTTTTCTTTTGCGTGGAATTTGATAACGTGTTAGATGTGCACCTAGTTTTTTTGAGCTGGTTTTTGTGCCCACGTCTTCCTGCATCCTCCTCTCTAGTAGCCAGGATTACCGGCATGCTCTGCTGTGCTTGGTGACGTTTCAGTTGTTCAGAGTTTCCATAGGTTTCCAGCATAGCTGTGTCTCATGCAGTCTCATCAACAGTGGGTCAGAGTTTCAGGTGGGTGGGCTCCTTGTCACCATGTGCTGTTGTCAGGCTGTCAATTTGCTTTTCCCCCAGTGACACTTGGGATTGAACCTAGGGATCTTTGCACTGAGCTGTACCCAGCCCTAGCTCTCTTTTTACCCTTTTTCATTATCGTTGTTGTTTTTGTTTTTAAAGACAGGGTCTTGCTGAGTTACAAAATTGTTCAGGCTGGACTTGAATTTGGAATCTCTGCTTGAGCCCCCCAAAGTACTGGGACTATAAGCAAGTGCCTTACGCCCAGAGTGCCAGTTTCTTTCACTTTAGCTATTCTAACAGATGTATAATGGTATTGTATTAAGGTTGTGATTTTAAGTTATATTTCCTTTATAGCTAATGAAACTCAGCATACTTTCTCGAAATTATTTGCCATAGGTGTGTTCTTTTGAATGAAAATCAGATGAGATTTTTTGCTGATTTTTAAAATCAGACTCTTCTGTTTTGTGGCTTTTAGGAAGTTGCAGACCATATCCATGGGTAATAATGCAGTATTATCTGATTTGCACGTTTTTCCTAGTCGATACCTTATTTTTCTTTTCTCTCCCTGGTGTCTTTCTCAGAGAGGTGATGTTTAATTTTGGTAAGGCCATGGCAGAGGACTGCGCCTCAGCTCCCGGCATCTGGGAAGCAGAGCAGGAGGAGAGCCAGAGAGCAGGGGCCAGGGCCACGGGTGTCCCGATGTCAGGCCCAAGCACCGCTGCCGCACACCACCAGTGTGCACCACTGACGTTTTACGTGTGTCTCAGGCCAGCTGGGCGGGCGGGCGGCCGTCAGCATTGACCGGCCCAGTAGAGATGTGAAGCAGTGAGCCCCTAGCCCTCCTCAGGAGCGCGCTGTATGTGGAGAGCTCGGGCTCGTGCTGTGGGCAGGTTGCAGAGATCTGGAAATAATTGATGCTCTGTGAACATGTGTTTCTGTTTGATTTTTTAAAAACATCGTTACCTCAGTGGACCTGATTGGTAGTGTATAAAGTATGTGACTAAAGGTGGAGGCTCAGTTATGTGGAAATCTTGGGTTAAGATTCTGTTATTAAAATGTGCGAGTTTGAGACCAGCTCAAAAGTGAGCTCAAGGCCAGCCTGAACTGCATGGCAAGACCCTGTCCCAAAAAGAGAAAGAAAGAAAGAAAGAAAGAAAGACAGACAATTTAAAGAAAGCCTTTTAATACCCTATGGAAATTTACATAGGGTTTGATTTTAGGTGTAAAACTCTACCTAGAATACCTTTAGTCATTTACTTTCTGTTCATAGTTTGGTTCTCATCTTTTGTCAAATTAAGAATTACCTGATTTTTAGGTGGTCAGTATGTAATTGCTGAGTTGCTTCTGAGATGAGAGTTGCCTTGTCTTCATTCATGAACCTTAGAAGAGTTAGAGAATGAGCAAAGTCCAAAAAAGAGAGGTTAGTAGTGAGCACACTCATTCTCTGCTGATTTTATAAAATGCGGACTAAATTAATTATCCAGACAGCTGGCGAAAAGCAAATATAGCTCAGTGGATTCTAGTGGAAACAACTATATGGTCTAGAAATTAACTAATTTATTTTAGGTTGTTCTTTATCAGTAGAAAACCATTAAAAATTAGGGGGTAATCAACAGTAGGTAATCGTATATCTTTTGAAATCCACCACAGGAGGCCATGTTAATGGGGTCGAAGCCGAAGCAGGACGTAGTAGCAGGCAATTAGGATGGCCAAATACAAGGTAATTAAGAGTAACTCATTTGGCATTTAAATGACAGAAAGCGACAGTGAAACGTAAAGGTAGGAGATGGATGAATAATCCTGTGTATCCCTTTATTGTATCACAGTGGTAATTGGTGTTGCTAGTGTTTGCTATGCTGTTGTTGCTTAAGACTGACAGGGCCTGGAATACAGCTCGGTGACACAAGGGCCTGCCTGACAAGCGCAAGGCTCTGGGCTCCATTTTTGGTACCAGGTGGAGAAAGGCTGATCACAGTTGGGGCTGTTCGTGGAATGCTGTGGCCCGCCTGTGCTAACTGCACTTCGTGAGTTGCCTCTTGACGTTCTCTCTAGGGCCTTGGGAGGCTGGCCTGCTGGATAGAGGTGAAGGGCAGGAAGTGAGTTCTTAGGGCGCGCGTCCATCAGCGTTCCACTGTTGTGACAGAATAACTGGGGAAAACAACTTACAGGAAAGATTTGTTTTGCTCTTGAGTTCAGAGGTCTGTGTTCATCACGAGAGGGCTTCATTGTTTTGGGTCTGGGGTGAGGCCAGGACGGGAGATCCCACTGGAGAGGCCCGTGCCTCCAGACTCAGTCTGTAGCTCTAGTCCCCAGGGGCACACCCTGAGGCCTCCTCCTTCCAGCCAGGTCCTGCCTGCTGCCTCAGTGGCAGTGAGCTTAGGGCACCTGTCTGGGTCCTCAGGAGCTCTCGGAGGCTCGCCGTCCCTGCCTACGGCTTCTGCTCTCAGTAGCCCGTTCTGGTGTGAATGTGCCTGTCGGTGAAGTCCACTGATGAGCGGATCACTCGAGGTCTAATCGCCTCTGACCCTTGCTCGCTGTGAATGCTGGGGCTGAAGCCTTCAGCACAGGAGACGGTTTGTATCCAGAGCACGACGGAGTACAGTTTGGCTTGAGGCTGGGGTCTAAACTGTTGAGCTGTAAGGACATCCTGTTTGAGGAATGGGGTGGAACGGAACACTTTCCTAGTGTATACAAGACCCTAGGTTTGATCTCCGATAGTGTACAATTTTCCAGTTGAATGGAGTAAAGTTATGAGAGAGGGAAGGGGGAAGACCAGACTAAATCCTAAATTTAACACACATACACACACGCTCTGTACTGGGAATTGAACCAGGGACTTCACATTACGCTACATCCCCAACCCATACTCCCTTTAAAAAAAGAAAAAAAAAATTAAGACGGGTCTCATAAAGTTGCTCAGGTTGGACTTGAACCTGACATCCACTGTGCTGGGATTGCTGGCACATGCCACTGTCCTTGGCTAACACACAGTTTTTATGACATTGGGGGTGTCGAGACCCAATATATAGAAGCTTCAGATGATTACCCAGTTTGGAGAGAATGGCAGTGGTCTCAGATTTAAGATTTGTTGTGTTGTGAGATCATTCGTTCGGCCAGTTTCCGCCACTTCAACTTGGTGCATATAGCCTTGTTTTCTTCCCCAGCTCTCCCTTGAGAACATCTCTTGTAGTAGTATTGTGGCCAAGGTAAACCATGAAACCAGTGCCAGAGGGTGGGACTTGAAGCAGGACATGGGACTGGGTTCCAGGAGAGAACTATTTGGTGTTTTATAGGAAGGATGTAAGCAGTTGATACATTTAACCTCTTAAGCTTCCAGAATGATTTTATTGAGAGAATGTCTCATTTGAGTTGAAAAGAGATGGTCCTTCTTTTCCATTGTTTCATTCTTTTACTCAGTTAAAACAGTTAATAGATTTCATACTTCTGAAAGAGAATGGATCCTTAAGGAATTGAGAAGTGGTGTTAACATCCTGTCCAGATGCACGCTTGTGCCTGGATGTTCCTGTTTACACACATTTTTCTTTGCGAGTAGACAGAGGCCATCGCAGAGTCAGCCAGACAACTTGTGTGGCAGCCCTCCTTCCCTTCCACAGACAGCTTCAGCTGCCAGCTACACATAGCCGAGCTCTTCTCGTGCTGCCCACAGAGCTCCTCTGTCCTTTTTGCTAAGTGACTTCATAGTGGCCGATCGAGGACAGTCTATAGTTTTCAAGCAGAAAAGCCTGAAAGTGGTCAAAATTAAAGGGCTGTTAGAATTTATTTCTTATCTACATTTATGTACCCATTTTAATAGTGTGTACACATCACACAGACAAGTGGTAACTATTAGTGATTTAGCTTTTCTTCATGTTAGTAACAGCGGATTCTAAGCAGAAGCAGTTGGATGTGAAGCATGGAGTAATAAAAGTGTTTGTGAAAATATTTCCAGTTCACCTTTGATTTATAGTGTGTTCGCCATTGTGCTATGCATCGTGAGAATTTAAAACCAGACCATTTGATTGTAGGTTTTTGAAGACATTGGTAATTACTGGAAATTATAGTTTCACAAAAACTCTACGAAAATTAAGATCAAACATAGTAGTAATTGCTTAGAAAAAATTGTGACAGCCAGGGTGGGCTTAAAATGTTCCTTCTGTTTCCCTAGCCTTGTTCTTTCTTTCCTAGACTGTGAGTGGTTTACCATCTTGTTCCTCTGTTGTCCCAGTTCAACATTGCCACTAGAGCTCCTACACAAACGTGACATCTAGTCGTGTCATTCTATTTAAAATGTTTCCAGGACTCCTCAGAGCCTGTGGGAGAAAGTCCAGGATTACTCACGGAGCTTCAAGCCCTGTAGTGGAAACCGTGCCATTCTGCCCAACCACATTATCTGTCTCTCCTCGCTTTGGCCTTGATCCTTGTGATTCTCTGCCTGCCTTCTCATTTCAGGGTCCTTGTCTTGTTCCCTTTTGCTCCCCTCATTTCCCCCTTTTCATTCTGTTCGTTACATTGAAGAGGTTGCACCTGGCAGTGGGGGGGCTGGATACCTCGCGTCTGCCCGTGGTAGCACACTGTGTGTACACGTGTTGGATTCCCCTCCGCTTCCGAGTCGTCACCGTCCACACTCTTCACACCTTCCACAGACACTGATAACACAGCGGGCGGGCGCAGGCCTCCGTGCGTCTCAGTGAAGCGTTGAAGAGAGGCTGAAGTTGCATTCTGCCGTGGCAAGTCCCGTCCTTTGCAGGGGTTGTGGGCAGGAGCTGAGAGCGCTGCGTTGCTTACAAGTTGCTTGGCCTTTTCTTTTATGGTTTTAAACTTGCACTTTCTTTATCTTTGATACTCAAGTAAATAGTTTGAATATTTGAATATTTAAAAGCCTATTCATAAGTATAAAGTGCCTATTCTGTGTAACAACATTTTGTTGCAGTCTTCCTATACGTCAGCACTAATGGAGTGATAGCCACTTACAGTTTTAAGAACTGAGGCAGGAGAATAGTAAATTGGCCTGCAGGACGGTTTACCAACAGTTAATAATTGATAGAACCTGAGCATTATGTGTATTTCAACATACTACTTTGCTATTAAAAAAACACAACTGATGTTCTTGTACTTAAAATACAGCAATAATTGTGTATTACATGTCTGACTCTACTCACCAATGGAGATTCCCTTCTCTTATCCCATTGATCTCTGGGTCATTATTAAGCTTGTTAGGCGTAGCCCATGGTTTGTGGTCCTTTAGCTGTTACACAGGCAAATGGGGGAGGGTGCAATAGCATTTCCACACCAGTCAAGTAAAATACTACAGCACCTCTGGATCAGCTGCGTTGCGGTAAAGTAACTGCTTTTAAAAATGAGATGACAAGTCGCAGGTGGAGTAAGAATATTACTACATGTGTGTTTCTGTGATCCTTCCTAGTGGGCTGTGGCAGCCAGATAGTATGGCCACTTTAGGGGTTGGTTTTTTTGTTTTTGTTTTTGTCAAGCCTCTCTCAAGTTCAAAGGCCAGGATAGGTCAGATGTTTTAAGAACTAGGAAGTTTTTGTGTCCATAGAACACACTGGAAAACGTGTTTTGATTTCAAAGGATGTTTAATCCTAAAACAAATGTGACTTTAAAGATAGTGAGTGAATCATGGGGTGGCCTGGTAGCTCAGCAGACTAAAGCACCTGCTTAGCCAGATGCAGGGACTGGGGTTCGATCCCTGATGTGCCCTGCTGGCCTCAGCCCCAGGAGTGCTGAGACGGAGATTGAGAGTGGGCGTGGTGGAGCGCGCCTATAATCTCAGCATTTGTGAGGCTGAAAACAGGAGAATCACCCGGGGTCTGATCTGTGTAGTGAGACCCTGTAGACCTTGTACTGAATACATATATATATATATATTACATATATATATATATATATATGTATATATATTATATATATATAGTGAATCATGAAATGTGTTTTAATACCATCAGTGTATTTCATGTTTGCTTTTTGCCAAATCTTACCTTGCATGCTTTAAATATTCTCTGGTGTCTGCCACGATGTTTGAATTAGGAGAAACAGGTAGGCGTCTGATGACAGACTTTGATGTTCTTGCATGAAGTGTCTTTTGGGAAGCCATTTAGGGATGGTGCTCATCCAGCTTCTAGGAAGACAAAGCCAGGACTGTCTGGCTGTCAGCGTCCCTCCTTGAGGCCTTTGTCTGAAGCCGCAGCATTCGGTTGGAGTTCCAGCCGGGACCTCTGCCAGAGGCAGGAAGGGAAGCAGGCCAAGGGCCCTTCCGGAATCTCCACCTCCACTGCTGCCTTCCGCCCGAGGCTCTTGGGCTCTGCCGTCTTTGTCGGATGCTCCGGTGTGGTGCTGAGGTGTGCACATTGCCAACCCAAATACAGTCTTACTTTTCCTATGAACAGAAGAGTGGGAATAAAATTTGAAAAGCTGACACTCTGCCATAGAGAGCATAATTTATTTTGCAAGTCATGAATCTGCCTCACCATCTTTTCAAAATTCAGAAGGAAATGTGTAGGTATTTTAAAGAAATAGTTCGGCTTTGGGCAAATATTTTCCCAGTCCACTTACATGTTTTTTTGCTGTGCAAGACATGGTGTGTGAGGGCCAAGGAGGCAGCCCAGCGGCACAAGCACTGCCCCGGCACGTGCACGGTGGGGTGTGCATCATAAGACGTGACAGGTGGGGGGCTGGTGCCACAAGTGGTAGAAAGCATTTACCAACATGCGAGGGATCTAGGAAAGGCAGGGTTTGTTAGTACACCACAGGAGGGCAGCAGGCAAGTCCAGGAGAGAATGCACCATCTGAGCAAAGGGCCAAGGGCTTCATGGTTGCGCGGGAGTTGGGAAGCCATGCCTCAGGACCTCTTTCCACGGGCCATGGTGGCTGTTTTCCATCTGAGTTGTAAAGGTAGCGCGTGTTGTGCAAAGACTGGTATAGTGCTCCTGTTTGGCGGGGATCAGGGCCAGAATGTTGCTAGAAACTGGCCTTCTGGGTAAAACGATTAATGAATTACAGAAAGGTTGACTAATGTTAGCTGTCAAGAGGATCAAAAAATTCATATTGGTTCTTGCACGGGACTTTGATATCATATTAGGACAGGGCAGAAAGGATACACCGTGTGTCCTAAGACTGCGAGGGGCGGACCCTCTAGTGATGCCGTGTGGCTTTCCTGCACATCTTACAAGGTTAATGTGCTGCCACTGGCTCATCACTTGGCTGCTGCTGTGTGGTCTTTAGGGAAGCGATCATAAAATCACTGTCATTCTCCACACTTGTGTAAAAGTTTTATTACAATTTTAATACTAATAATCTTTTAAGATAGTGTTAATAATCTGTACTCAACATAGGGTAGCCTAGATATCATATGCTTGAGCTGAAGAGCGTCTTGGGTGCGCCTCCGAGGCCCATGCTGCAAAGCCATGGCCAGCCAGCGCCTGGAGCCCCGCCATTAGACTTCACCCTTGGAAACGCCTCTGCTCGTTATGCATCGCTTTGAATGCTGTGCTCAATGGACCCAGGGCGGTGGGCTTGCCTGATCCTGGCTTTTCTGCCTGGTGAGTTGTCTGCATGACAAGTCCTGCGGCTCCCCTTCAACACTGAAAAGTTCTGTCGGTCCTTCAGCCTTCACGTCTGTGCTCAGCCTTTGCCGTTGTACCTGCAGGCCTCCCTCCCTGTCCTGGCACCTCCCACTTGCTCAGTGAGTTGGCCCGTGCTGGTACAGGATGCCCCTGGGCCTTTGCTGTGGCAGCCCAGAGAGGAAGTGTAGCACTGATGACGTGGAGGAGTGAGGGGGAGGGCCTGTGCTCAGCCCCCCCAGAGCACGCCTGTCCCACACAGGAAGCCTGCAGTTTCTGTTGTGGTCTTTTTTTTTTTTTTTTTGTAATTTTTTAATTTTTATGTTGCATTGCAGTAATGGCTTGCTTTTTCTCTGCGATACATTCCTTGAGGTCTGTGGCTGTGCTTTGTGAGTGCTGTGTGTAGCATTTCTGTGTGATGTGCGGTGTGTCGTAGGTGCTGAGAGGATGTGTAAGAGCGAGTGTAGGTGAGCGTGCAGAAGAGGAGCCGAAACTGGAGCTCACCAGTGCCGCTTCGTCCTGCTCAATGGTAAGGGGCAGTCCTGGGAGGTGAAGGGCACGATGCCGAGCAGTGCCCCACGGGGCGCAGGGGCTGTCGCTTGTGCTGGCTGAGCAGGGTTCACGCAGATGCCAGGCGTGCTTCAGAGCTGTCATGGGAAGACTCCTGAGAGCTCAGGGTTCGTGTGCTTCCAGTTGTCCATGAGACATTTTGCAGGTCTGCTGTCTTGCTGGGTTCTGGAACTGCAGAGTGAACGGGAGTGGTCTTTGCCTGAGAGTTTTTCCAGGGTAGGGAGGAAGAGAGATGATGCACATAGAACATCTGATGCTCAGCATGTAACACTTACACAGTGAATTAAGAATCTGAACAGAGAAGAAAAGCTCAGTTCCTATGCTTTGTTTCTTCCTTAAGAACTTCCGGAAGTTCCCTTTATGGAAAGTGAGTGCTGTTGTTTAACCTGTGTTCTTTCTGAGATTTTATAAACTTGTTTGTATTCATACATTTGCGGCGGCATCACCCTGCTGCTAGTAACAGCAGAGCAAAACCGGCAGCGTTGGTAAGTGTGTGCCCTCCGCGGTGCTGCGGTCCTTGACCACTGGTTCCCTGGACGCCGTGGTGACGCTGAAGAAGCACTGTTTGAACTTTCCTTCTGCGCTTTGCGTGTGCATCCTCAAGGTGGTATTGCAGGATGACTGTGGTAGAGCATCACTGTTCATGTTCTAAAGCGTGCAAGGGAGGAGAAAAGGATGCATTCTGGACAGTCAGTTCCCCTAAGCAGCCTTTCTGTTGCTTAGTTATGTAAATGCACACATGCTTCGTCCTCCCTGGCCAGGTAGATTTGAGACACAGGGACTCACTCGGCTGCAAAGTGTATAAAGTGTAATCAAGTTAGGTGTTCTGTAGACAAGTACAGAGATAGCTTAGAAACGAGAGGAGAATGGATGTTGACAGTAACAAACAACCTTAAACACATTGGTTAAGTGCTCATGAGTGGAACAAATAAAGGAAGACATAGGTGGGGCCCGGCGGAGTGGAGCAGATGCCGTCTTTGCGCTTTCATGGCCGGCGTATCCAGTGTGCAGCCTGTGGGTTTGGCACAATGTGTTACAGTGAAAACGGTAAGAACTACAGGAAGTTCTGTTGCTTACTGATACTAACTATATTAGGGTTTATGTCCCGCTTATGGACCACCGGGTATAGTTTTGTCTTTATGCGTGTGGGTATTTGTGTGCGTGTGCATGTGTGTGTGCATTCTTTCATCTTGTTTCTGAACACAAAGTTCAAAAGACTCTTGCATCGCTGCAGTGAGCGCCGCCTGCCCAGCGTGGCCCGTGAACTCACACTTTCTGAGGAGCAGTGCACTGAGCGAAGGAAGCCAGACACGCGCCTTCTCTGCGACAGTGGCCGGTGGCCGCGTGCTGTGTGCACCCTTGCAGATGTGCTGGCACTTTGTGCTGCTGTGCTGAGCAGTCCGAATTGGTTTCCCAGGCCGTCATAGTGAAGAATGGCCTGCCTGTGCCAGCCCTGAGAGGAAGGGACTTCCAGAGCCCCTCGGCGCAGGGTGGCCCCAGCTGCTGCTCTTGACTCTGTGGCGGATGCCAGCTGCTGAGAGGAGGCTTTGTCTGCTGTGTATAAAATGAACTCTGTTGGGACCTTTCTCTTGCTGGACAAGAGTCCGCCGGACATTCCCCATCCGATGATAATTTAAGTGTAGGTCAAATTTAGAACCCAACTTTTATTACTAAAAATAGACATTGCCTTTAAAGAGCTGACCTCTGATGGATTTGGGCCGGGGTCTGCTGGGCTAATTGATCTGATCACAGGGCTCTGTCTCAGACTCTGGAGGGCAGTAACACTTGAGGAGAGCTGCCGCCGAGCGCTTGTAGCTTGGGACCTGGGCTCTGTGCTGTACGTTGCTTGTTGTCTCTGTATTTGTTGGTTCCAGTAAATTCATGGTAAGATGAGCTACTATTCATTATAATATAGAATGTTATTTGTTTGCACTAATTTTACTACGGGTTTTCTGCTTCACCTAGGAACAGTTAACGAGTATGGAAAAAAATCTCCTAGGCTAATTTTAAGGTGCTAAATTCATTGCATTGACTTAGTCCTCAGTTTTTCTCAGGAGGCAGTGTAAATGTGGCTAATCCCGAAGATGAGGAAGTGAGTCTAGTGGCAGCTCTCAGCTGGGGCTGGAGTTAGTTTGCGAAGTCTTAACATTATTCGTTTATGAGAGTGAGTAATTACAAAGCATGGAGTGACGCTTTGAAGTCGCGCTTGTCCTACCCACATCGGGAGTTCGTGTATGTATTCAACAGAGAAGGTAGTGCGGCAGATTTGGGGTTGGGAGATGCGTATTGCTAACTTCAATTACCGGAGAAACAAACATGTTTGAGCACATAATTGATACTTTGATTTACCACCTAAAATTTTTCCTAAAAATGGGACAAGCACTTGAGCTGGGATTGGAGGTGGGTGCCTGTGACCCCGGACTCCAGGAGGCTAAGGCGGTTGAACCGAAAAAGTTCAAGTCCTGCCAGGCAACTTAATGACTTAGTGAGACCCTGTCATACTAAGTAAAAAAGGGCTGGGAGGTGGCTCAGAGTGAAGGCTGTGGGTCAGTTCTCGCTCTGCCCCAGTTGAATTATTTGGACCTAATTGAATAAAACAAAACCCTGAGAGGGGCCGGGGAGATAGCTCCGTGGCACAAGTGCCTGCCTGGCACGTTTTCCAGTCCCGCAAAAAAAAAAAAAAACAAAACCCCGAGAACAATAGTTTTTCTTCATGATTTAGAAATACAAAACAAGTGTGTGGCAAAT
>PVKN010010196.1:0-22919 GCA_004027915.1 Capromys pilorides
CTTTCCTGTATTGCTCACTCAAGGGTTCCATCATGTTTCTACTCTCCTCTATTTTTTTTAAATTTGTGTCTTTAGAAGCACTTAGTACTTCTTTCATTATAGCTATCATTTCTTTTTTTACTTCAGACATTATTTCTGATTTGATTTCCTCTATACCTTTCTGCAGTTATTTCTTTACTTCAGATGCTATTATTTCAGAGATTTCAAGTGTGTGATTTCCAATTTCTTCTATGCTATCATCTCCTGCATTTTTTCTGGGTGGGCTCAGGGCCTGAGAGTGATTCTGCTCCTTCTCTTTGTCATTTTGTATAGCCCTGCCTTCTGACCTTTGGTGTAGAGCTTTGGTAGAGTTCCTACCTTAGCATCAGATCTGGATCTGCCAAGTTCAAACTCATCCAAGTGGATGTAGCTTGGGTCTGGCTGCTGAGCTCCACTTCTTCCTGCTGCAGCCCTTGGAGGCAAACCCGCTGTGCCACTCTGGCAAGATGTTCTGCTCCTGGATCAGCTGGGTGGGTCTTGTCTCCAGCCTCTCTGCAGGGAGTTCTGCCACAGCTTTCTACATTGAGCCTGTCTGACAGATGAAGTTCCACTCACATGCTGGGCCTTGTTGTTGGTCCAGTGAGTTTCTGGCAGGCCAAGGGCAGTCCCATTCACATGCTGGGCCTTGTCGCTGGGTCCAATACCTCAGTTTATGAACTCAATTTCTTTTACAGTTTTGTGGAAGATGGCTGTGGTTGTGTGCGTCAGTTAACATAGAGTTTGTGAACAGAAGTGAAATTTTGCCAAATGCTTTTGTTCGCGAACTGAATTGCAAATAGAAGTGTTTGTGAACTGAGACACCTCTATATCACAAACCAATACTCAAACATTTGCCTATTATACAACAATGAGAAAAGGAAGCTATGTGAAGAGGAGAAAATAAAAACCATGCATTCTTCCATGAAGATAAAGCAGCAACCATTAACATTTTATGTTCTTGCAGGTTTTAGTCAATTTGTATATGCATTTTAAATTAAAATTAGAAAGTGGACTGAAAGGTGCATTATTTTCACATCTGCTTTTTGCACCCCACAATTAGTGCATGATGAACATGTTAAGAAATATAGATTTTTGCTATCTTTGCAAACATCCTCACACTGTAATTATACAGCTGTATCTGTGTTCTTATTTCTAGAAGGCTTTAATTGTATTACGTTCTAAGTAGTTATATATACTCATATATTTTGGTTCAAAATCCAAAAGATTCAAAATGGTCCTACCTTTGAAACTCTGTTTCCTTTGTTGGCCTTAAGCACTTTGTGACTAAGGCCACTTATTTTATTTTTTAATTATATGTTTGGTCCATGGTCTTACCATGCAGCTCAGACTCATAGTAGTCTTCCTGTTTTCAGCCTCCCCAGTGCTGGAATTACAGGTATGCATCACCATGTCCAATTTCTGTGGCTGGCTCAGCATGCCTAGGGGATCAAACCCTGGTCCTTGTGCTTGCCTAAGCAGGCATTTAGTCTACTGAGCTATCTTTCCGACCCCTAAAGCCACTTAGAATAGGCAGACACTACCCATTTCTTGTGGACTTCCAGGAACAGACTATAATGTATGTGCATGTATAATGGATTTGTCTTTCCACTAAACACACACATTCAAATGTTAGCTTACTTGGATTCTTCTGTGCCTCACAGTGTATCTTGGTGTTAACTCAGTGTTAGTAAATAGCGAGCACCCTTGGGCTGTTTTCCTCCCTCTTCCTCTGTCCTATGACCATAGCATGGCCCATGGAATGGTGTGCCTTAAACATTAGAGGATATTGCCTCCGAAACCTTCCCTGTGGCTCTGTCCAAGCTCCATGTTTATATGGAATGGCCAGGGGCAGCTGAAGAAAGGTTGCCCATTCAGAGGCTAGGAGGGACTGCAGGTCCACATTATGAATGGAATGGGCCTTGATGGGTCTGAATGACCAAGACAGAGTGGGTGAGCTGCATGGCAGGTGGCAGTTGCCGGCCCAAGGCCATTTGTGGTCCTCTGCAGTTCTCCAGATGGATGGAGCACATCAGCAGGGGCATCACCCTCTGTTTATACTTAGAGGCGAAAGGTTACATCACAGGCCCAGAGAGAGGATCCGGTGTTTGTTATGCTTTCTGGCAAGACTTTCCAAAGGTATTAGGAAGTAACTGATCTCCTAAAGCTGATGCAAATCAGGAAAGGTTTCTGTCTCTGCCTTGGACGTGCATGCCTGCTTTGGAGGCAGTGATAAAGGGCTGATCGAATCACTTTGCATCAGATTTCTTTTCTTTCTCGGTGACCTTAAATCATTAGTGCAAAATGTTTTGAGTATATTAGGGAAACACGATGTTTACGATAAAATCAGTGTAGGGTTTTAGTGAAATGGGGTTTATCAGCAAGAACAGCAAAAGACCTGGGACCAGTGGGGGTTGTTTTGCATAAATAATGCATGCTTCAAACCTTGAAACAAGGGGGGGCAACTGAAGAGGGCTTGCCAGTAGGGGCTTTTCTGACAGTTGGAAGCAGGGAAGGGTGTCAACAAGGACAATCGTGAAACTGGGGATGGTGGTGCTAGAGGTGTTGTTAGGATTTCTAGGGAAAGATGTAGGAAAGATGTCTGTCATTGTCATTGTTATTGTTGAGACAAGGTATTACTATGTAATTTAGGCTGGTCCTGAACTCATTGTGTAGCCCACACTGGCCTCAAACTCATGGCCATCCTTGTGCCTCAGGCACTCTAGGGCTGGGATTACAGGCGTGCACCCACCACCAAGCCTGGTTTGTTCATGATGAATTAGGTGAGGCCCACTAGAAAAAAAAAACAAAAAACAAAACTTGTCTTTCTCTAAATTTTCATCAATTTTACATAGCCAAGTTTTCGTTATTGGTTAGAATCAGGTCCAAAATAAAGACATGGTATTTTTATGGCATTACCTGTTTGTAAAGGACAAAATATAACAAATATCCAACAAAACCTAATCATCAAGTAATTGGGAGATACCTTTTTAAGTAATGTCTGGGTCAGATGGTTCTCAAAACTACTATTTCAGGAAGGCCATAAATGTAGAAAAGCAGGAGATGAGCTGGTCACGTGCTTCGAGATCTCTTCTTGGCCTTTTGACTCTTGCATCACTCTCTGGTATGAGGGATACAGGTTGTTGGGGATCCAGGAAGGAAGCGTTTCTGATACCTTTGCAGTGTTTCCTAAGTTGCGCCCAAAAATCAAGGCAAATTGAGCACCTTCCACGAGACACTTGGGAAAATGCTTTGTAGGCTCAGCTTTCTGTGTGAGCAGAGAGTCCAGAATCTTCTGGAGCCGACGAAGAGAGGTCCGAGTATGCTCTCACCGTGGCTGCCGTAGTAACCTAAGGCTCACACAGTGAAGTGTGAGGATTTCATTAGTTTTCTTTATTGTACAGATCACGTGTCAGGTTGCAGGAAGCAAAGCTGAGATTGAGCCAAAGGAAAACAAAGACAGGGCCTGCAGGGCAGGGACGCCATGCCAGTGATGACTCTTGCTTCCTTGGTCCTCCTGCTCTGCCAGCTTTAGCAGGTAGTTTTCTTTGAGGTGGTTACAGCAGGACTACAGAACTCCTAGTTGTTAGTCCGAATTTCAGGTCCGAAGAGTGCAGAGCGGTCCGCACCTTTGCTTCGCCAGGCGAGGCACTGCCGCTTTACTTCAGAGGAGAGTGGTATGTTCGAGGTGACCCTGCCAGCTTTATCAGCCTGAGGAGAAATGGAACAGTAGGTGATTTTTATCTGGGAACACTGTGACTTTAAATAGTATTAAGGTCCTGATAGTTGGGAGGGAGGGGTGAACACCGCGCAGAGGGGGCTCCCCTGTATCACCAGGACAGTGGTCTTTCCTGCTGTCTCAGTTACTTTTCTCTCATTGCTGGGACAAATACCCGACACTCAAAATGAGGGAAGGAAAGGTTTATTTAGCTGACAGTTACTGGAGGTTTCAGTCCATGTTCAGCTGGCTCTAAGGCAAAGAGGCACATGGCAGAGAGCAACCTTCCATTGGGGGGGGGGCAAGAGCAAGAGCTAAGGGAGAGCTAGCAGCAGCTAAGCAAGCAGCTAACTTCTCTTCCTACCTTACATTGAAATGCAAATCACCTGCCAAAGGGGAGGGATAGCACCCATTCCCACAATAATCAATTAGAAATTCCAGAAGCCACCCCATGACAGCATGAGGCTTTGTGGGGGACACCTATACACAAACCATAACCCCTCCACAGCATTTTCAATATACTGTAGCTATATAGCTGTGACCCTTTATTAGCTTATTATGTTTCTCCATCAGACAGAATTGCATCTCACTTCTAATAGGAAATAATGAATACCTCAGTGAACAAATGAACCAAGTTTTTTATCTGCTTTTCTTCTGCCTTTTTCTTGCAGAGAGGATCAGTGTTTGTCTAATATTGACTGCTAGGAGAGATTTTAAGCATTTTTAAACTATTTTTGTCGTCTCCAATTGTCTTAGTTACTTTTACTCGTTGCTGGGACAAATACCCGACACTCAAAATGAAGGAAGGAAAGGTTTATTTAGCTCACACTTGCTGGAGTTTTCAGTCCATATTCAGCTGGCCCAAGGCTGAGTGGAACAGGGCAGAGAGCATCTAGTTCATGGCGGCAGAACAGCAACAATCGTGACAGAGGCAACTGACCAACCAGGGCTCCAGAGAGCAACAGAGAGTGTCTGTCTCTATGTCTCTCTTTATATTACATTCAGGCTCTCTGCCTCAGCCTATCCGCCTTAGGCCACACCCATAATCCCAGAAGGACTCAGACCCATAATCCCATCCATACTAAAACACATAATCACAGTGGATCAAGAGTCAAGTAATCCCAGCAGTACTCAGACCCATAGTCCCATCAGTACTAAAACACATAATCCCAGTGGATCATGACTCAAGTCTCAAACTCTAGAAGTCCCCGCCCCATGATTGCATGAGACTTTGGGGGGACAACTAGACATAAACCATAACACTGATTTAAAGATAAGGAAAAGTTGAAGTCTCTAGAAATTTACCTTGGCAGCAGGGTTCTCTTTTGGTCACTGGACCCAAACACTGAGGTGAACACCTTACAAGGAGGGAAGACTCATTTCAGTGCCCTTCGGGGCTCGCTTGCTTTGGAGCCTGTGCTATGGGAAAGCATTGTGGGGGCACTTGGCAGGAGAGGCCTGTGCACCTCAGGGCAACTCGGGGAGAGGAAGGAAGAAGAGAACAACTGGAGGGAGTGGGCCCAGCATCCCCAGGAACCTAAGCTCCTCCTCCTAGGAACGCAGGCTGGAGGTTCCCTGCCTCTCAATAGTGCCACAGGCCTGGAGTAAACTAGTACATGGCCTCTGGGGCCATAGCATAGATGTGGGAGTGGCCGGAGAGAGAGGCCACTCGTGGGGAGCAGATGCCGCCCCACGCTGTCTCACACCCAACTCAGCACACTCAGACCCCCTTGGCTTTGCCACTGCTTGGGTACAGCCGGGCACCTCACCACCCCCTTGGCTCTGTTGCTCCTGTATCTAGCACTTCTCCTCCGCTCTGTGCAACGTGGAGCTACGAGGGCCACCGTGGGACTTCTGACTTCATAGGTTTTGGTACACAGGCAGGGGCCCATTTGGGGTGCTGATTTACTCCCAGCAGCTAGTCTTCCTTCCTGTTTGCTTTTAGAGACAGGGTTCTGCTGTGCAGCCCATGCTGACCTTGGGCTCACTGTGTAGCCCAGGCTGCTCTTGAATTCATGGTGATCCTCCTGCCTCAGCCTCCTGAGTGCAGGGATTTCAGGCGTGCACCACCACACTCAGCTCAGCAGCTTATCTTCAAACCTCCAATTGAAACCCCCTTATTCCACGAGTACCTCACAGAAGCAGAATTACTTGGTTTTTGCCTGTGATGGGTCTATTCCACTTGGCACAGTGTCTTCAGGAATCATTCATGTCGTAGCATGTGTCAGAGTTTGCTTTAAAAATCAAATAATGTTCATTGTATGCGTGGGTTATATGCTCTTTCTCAGTTTTCCTGCCAACACTGGTTGGATGTCGGGAACATTACACTGCCGTGAAGCCGGTCATGCAGATACCTCCTCAGGACTGCTGTCAGTTTTCTCTGGATGTTGAATTTCTGAATCGCACAGCAGCTCCGTCTTGAGCTTCTGAGGAGCCCCTCCTCCCCCTTCTCTTTTCCACAGGGCGGAGCCATTTTGCCTTCCCAGCAGTGCCTGGGCGTCCCGTTGTCCCACATCCTCATCCTTGTTATTTTCTGTTTTTCCCTTTGTTGTTGTTAGCAGCCCTGTGGTGGGCATGGGGCAGTGGTATCTCAGGGCTTGGCTTGTGTTTCCATAATGACGGGTGACACTGAGCGTCCTTTCACGTGCTGGTGGCTGTTTGTGTGCCTTGTTTGGAGAAATGCCTGTTCACGTCGATGTCTGTGATTTCACAGCATCAACTCCGAATTGATTCACGCGAGGCAACCAGAACAAATTCTGGCATTTACATCGATTTTTGTGGTCTGCAATAAATTCTTCCTCCAAAGAACCTACAAGTTGCTGGAGGCAGCAAGCTTTAGTACAGCTCTGATGGTAACTTTATTTTAAAAAGGAAATTCATAAAAGTATCATACATCTTCCTTTTTTTTGACACTAATGGAACAATTTAATGTAATTTCAGGGGGAAGTAGAGCCGCTCAAAGCCTTGCGTGATGAGGCTCCTCTGTCAGGTGTTGAGTGGGAGCGGCTAGCTGCAGGCTTTTGGGAGACGGGTGGTGAGGGCACTGCTGCCGGCCGCTTGGGGCCGTGGGGCAGAGTGCGGGGAGGCAGGGATGAGGGGAAAGCCAGTCTTGCCTTGGGTCTTCTGGGTCTTCACTTCCTCATCTTTTGAATGATACTATCCATTGGGTCTACCACACAGGGGCTGTGTGTGTGTGTTTTTGTTTTGTTTTGTTTTGTCCTGTTTTCTGTCTTTTGTCTTTTTGAGACAGGATCTCACTATGCAGTTTAGGCTGGCCTTGAGCTCACTTTTGTAGCCCAGACTGGTCTCCGTGCTGGGGTTTAAATAAAGAATGGGAGGTAAAATTTGTCACTTACTGTAGGATACTGGGGACTTAGTTCTTGTCCTTGAGGAGACATTGATGTTATAAGCAACAGCCTAGTCCTTGCAAAACTGTAACGCACAATGGGAAGAAAGCGAGCTAAGATGTGTCGTACCCTCAGGTCGTGAGCGTGCAAGGAAGCAGACCATTCTCTGAAGAGTGTCATCCTTAGGGGGCGTGCAGGTGGGCCCCCCTCAAAGAGCACATTTGAGTTGGATCTTGCAGGTTCACTGGGGTTCCAATTAGCAGAGACGTGGAGGAAGGGCAGGGCAGGCAGGGGATCGGTGTGAGGAAGTCTCTGGAGCGTGAAGGTCCCTGGCTCTGGCGAGGAGGTGCTTGGTGCTGTGGTGCTTGACAGAGTCTTGCACTATGATGGACACAGTGGCATTTGATGTTCAAGTAGACAATGGCTGATGAACAGGACGTGGCAAGATTCACCTGCAGACAAACGTGCTGGGGGAGGGGCTGGAGGTGGGCAGGCGGCCCGGGTGAGGGATGTGGGCGGGCGTGCAGCAGTGCTGGGGAAGGTGGTCTCTGCAGAACCAGAGCGGGCGCCTGGTCAAGAGCGGCCCCAGGAGCGCTTCCTGCCTTGCTGGAGGATGAGCACAGGGCTGCTGGCTCCTCTACTTCTCCTTCAACAGGTCAACAATCTGGATCTGATGCAGTTTCACTTCTTAGGATAAAGAGAGTGTAGGTTGAACAGAAGAAGCCCTCAGGCCCGCCCTCCACAGCCCCTTCTCTGTGCCTGCTCCATTTGAGGCTTTAAAAATGAGACATGGCACTTAATTTAGCAGAGCAGATAGTTAATTCTTCAGGGCTGCTGGCTTCTGAAGGGCTGGTTAGCATTTTGGAAGAGTCAGTACTATCACGGCAGGGCATGTGGCCTGTGGGGTCATTCTGGCATGGTCACTGCAGAGGCATCAATTGTGTTGTTTATCAATGATGCTATTGCTTTAATAACATATTTTCTAAAAAATCCCAACCAACCAACCAAACAAACAAAAAAACAGAATAGACTCCCTTCCCCTGGAGCTGGAAGCTCCTGCTGTAGAACCCAGTGTTGTGCTGTCCTGGGGACTCAGAAGACATCTTTTGATTGGCAGTGAGGGCAGCACTGGCCTTGCTGTGTTGGGGGCCGCCAGCATCCGTGAGACACAGCTCAGGCTTTTGCAAACTCGATCGGTGTTCACAGTCTCTTCCTGCTCTTCAGGGTTGTCTTCTTTCTCCTAGCTACCTACACATTTAATGCTGGCACCTGAATCATAAATCTTAGGCCTCGCAGGAGCCTTACAATTCCTTTCTTCCAACCATCCCTTGTTTGAGGCAGGAATCTTGGTTAGCGGTGGCTGCAAATTCAAGGTACTTTACTCCAGAGCAGATTCCGTTGCTTCACACAGCTGGATCAGGGGTCCTCTGCTCCAGGGGCTCATTACGTTACAGAGGGTTTCTGTCGCTCCATCCTGGCTTCTTCTGACCTGGTTCCATGCTTACATAGAAGCCTTTCTACCTGCGTTTCCTCTAGATTTAAGTCCACGCAAGGAGAGATGTTTTCCTCTTGTATCTCACTGACTGTGCATTGGCGACCAGGGTTAGGGAGAGGGAAGCGTTCTCAGTGCTGGCCTTGTCTGCCGGGCAGGTGCCTGCTGCCGTGTACCAGGGAGGCAGGAAGAGTGGCAGCAGGTGGCCATGTGGCTGCATGAAGCCACACTCCCGTACTTCGGCGCTCCTCCCGCTGGCTCCTTTATTTCCTCTCGTGACACTGTACTTAGCGTAGTGTTTCCAGCTCCAAGCACAGCCTCAGGTGTTCATTGCTCTCTAGGCCTGCATGTCTCCAGACCCTGCCTTGAGGGCTGCATGCACCATGGTGACCACGCTTGGTAAGGATGTAGTGTGTGCTTCGAAGTCACTAGGAAAATGGGCTGTGTGTGTTCCTACCTCACTGCTGCCGTAGGTCAGCTAGCTTGATCTAGCCATTCCACAGCGTACACATATGCCCAAAACCACTTATAGTGTGTGTGCAGTCGTACATGGCCATTGAGAGCAGCAAAAGGAGAGCACCCCACAGTGTCCTGAGGTCCGCTCAGTGGCACTCACCTGCTCCTGTAGCAAGCAGGTCACACGGGATGCTGGACCCGGGTAGACCACTGCATGGGCTGGGACCCAGGAGGAAGGCCCGGGGCACTAGGAAAGGCCCAGGGCTGTAGAGAGTGTGCAAGGACCGAAGAGGCCGAACACCTGAGCTTGCATCTTATGGGGGAGGGGGCTGTGATCAGAAACAAGATCAAGATGAGCAGGGCAGGGACCGGGCAGGAGCTGCGAGCACAGCGCTCTCTCCCTCGGAGCCTTCCGCAATCGGATTTCTCCCCCAGAATCCGCCTTGGCCGCAGCTATAGGTGAGCTTGAAGGTGGTGGCAGTGTTGGAGGAGGGAACCTGGGTCGGAGGCAGCTGTGGGGATTTGGACAGCGCTTTCAGTGCTGGTGGCAGGCAGAGAGGGCAGACAGGTGGACTAGAGCCCAAGGGTGGGGGGACGGAGAGTCGGGGTGGCTCTGAGTGTGGTTTGGTGCAGGTGAGTTGGTGATGCTTGTAGAGAGCCCTAGGATCACGGGAAGGGAACACGGTGTCCCTGCCTAGGGGCCTAGTGGCACCCAGAGGACACACCATCTGCAGGCCCCGGGCTCAGGTGTGGATCTGCTGCACGCTGGCCGCCAGTCAGTGGTGATTTCTGCTCTGGATTTTGATGAGGTTTGCTCAAGGGCTTAAGTAGACCCAGTTGAAGGAGAAGTGGCTCTGGGCTGAAAAGCGGGACTTTGGAAACGTTTCTGAAACGTGTAGAAATGACAGAATGCATGGGGTTGGGGTTACTTCAGGAAGTGTCCATTGAGCAAGGGCTTGTGCAAAGCTCTGGTACCTATGGTCGGGGAGGGCCTCTGCTGAGTGGGGCTTAGGCATGGCGTAAGGCCGAGGCGGCTGCAGCTAGGGGCAGAGATGCTGTCTGTAAACCCTGCTCATTAAGAGATGGGTGAGGCAGGGGCTGAGGCTGCAGGGTGCCCCTGTTGGCGGGCCTGGGTGGGCAAGCCTTCTTGGATGGGCTAGACTTCCTGATGGGCGGGCCTTCCGGGATGGGGCAGCTTTCCTATTGGTGCTTAAGTGCTGTTTCATCAGCTGGACCTGGAGTTTTTAGAATGGAAGAGCAAGGGGGAAGAAGACTCTGGTTTATAAGGGCGCTGTGGGGATGGCGGCCCAGAGTAGCAAGGGTATAAGGGATGTCGTTAGGGAAATTCAGTCTCTCATCAGGACAGGAGTCTAGGGACCCTAAAGGACATCAACTGGGAATTGTGATGGAAAACAGAAGAGCTTTGATGCCACGCTGCAGATCTTGGGGTCATTAATGGAGGGGTGTGGAAATTACAAACACTTAAAAGCTGGGGCTGATAGGGCTTCTGAAGTATACTGGCTCAGGTATGAATTTTTGAACCAGGCAGATGCAGGTCCAAATTTGAACTCCGTCAGTGCTCAGCTGTGCATCTTGGGCAGATCGTTAGCCTCTCTTGGTGTCTTTCAAGTAGGAATAAAATGCTCATGTGGAGCTGTGAGGAGTGACGTCCAGGTCCGGAGAGCTCGGGCAGGGCCTCCGTCTGCACCTCTGCGCAGCTTCATCCGCAGTCACACCTGTAAGGGCGTGCCGCGTGCGCGCCAGATCAGCTTCGCACTGTTCACTTTGCATCCTCAGAGGCTAGGGTGGTGTGTGGCCTTTATAGATACATACTTGTAAATAAATATTTCTAGGTAAAAAAGTGAATTGTACCAGTTTCTTTTTGGAAAGGACCCATTTTTTTAAAAAAAAGAAAATGAAAATATCAGTAGTTTTTCAAAGAATACTTTGACACTTGGTTAAAACCTTGGAGAGAAAGTAAAATTCTATTTTGTGTGGTATCGGGGTTTTAGGAAGATGAGGCTGACTGGGTGCTTTGTAAAATAGGAGAGAGCCTTGGGGTTCCTGGTACGCCCCCAGAAAGGAGTCCATAAGACAGAGAGGTGGTGAGGTGGTGTGAAATGTAACTCCTCCTTCAGGACTCCCTTAAAACCTTTAGCAGTGTTTTTCATATGTGATCTCTCTGTTTACCATCTGTTGTGTTTGGAATGGGATTTATAAAGATCCATGTGACTATTAAACCCCCTAATAATGCAGCTACCACAGAGAGACAACTGTCTTCCAGCCAGCTGGGATATTTTGGGTGTGGGAAGTCTTCATCTAGGGGAAGATGACGTCTTGTTAGGAGCTGTCAGGGCTGGGGGGATTGATGGGCGCAGGCTGGGAGCTCGAAGGCAGCTGGCGCACAGGGCTGCATGGGCTCGAGGGGAGCTGCTCTCCGCTCCTACCTGCTTTTGTTGAGCTGCTCCTTTGAAGAGCATTTCAACCACTTATCTTCGGATTCTAGGAAAGTTAAACTCAGCTTTCAGCGTGTGACTTTCTAGATTTTCCTTCTAACTCCTTGCTCTGTCTCTAAATGAAAAACATTTAATGCTTACTATGAGCCTCATAGATAGCTGTGAATTAATACATGCAAAGCTCTCTGTACAGTTCCAACACATAAACTACATCTGACATTGTTGCGTTCATTGGTTAGCATTGAGTCCTTTTAATCCTCATGACTCTGTCATGTGGTAAATTCTACTACTGTGTCAGTCTCATAGGCATGGACTCCGAAGCACACAGGGGCTGATGATTTGCTTAGGATCACTCAGAAAGCAGGCAGAGACTTGATTGCCATGGTAACCATTTCCCAGAGTTAGTGCCTGAGCTGGGCCCAGTCTGGCATTGGCCGGTCTTCCAGCTCTCTGGGACTATCTGGTCAGAGCAGCAAGGAAGCCATCAACTGCTGACCAGGGCCTAGCTGTGGCTAGGGCTGGCCTGAGAGACTTTGCTATGCGTCACTTTGATCTTTCCTCACCTTTGATGCTCTCAGGAGCCCTAGAAATTAACCAAAGGGGAGTTTTTGCTGTCAGCTCCAGGAAGGACTCCGTGGTTGTCCCAAGATTTTGGAATCCATGGTGGGACCAGGACCAGGCTTCAGTTTTTGTGTTTCCAAATTGAGTTTTATTCTTCTCTGAGGAGACCATGAGGCCTCCAGACAAGACAGATGGCAGACAGCTACAGGAGTTTAAAATAGACTGAGCTCCCTTCAGAGGTAGACATGTGTGTTGAGTGATCTGGAAGACAGGGACCCCTGTGTGGGAAAGCATTTTGGCAGTGAGGAACCCAGAAAGGAGCTTTGAATGCTGGGAGGAGTGTAGTCAGGTGGGCGTGAGAAGGGCTCTGGGCAGGCGCAAGCCTGAGGCCGGGTGGGAAGGAGAGCAGAGAGCCGGCCGCCACCTGGCAAGTGTAGTGCGGCAAGTTGGTGTAGACTTCACCCTCCTGTCCGGCTGTGACCTGCCCGCTGTATTGCCAAATGCAAGTGAGGCCACTGCGGTGGGGTGTCTGCTGCCTTTTGCTTCCCAACTTTCTGGTCTGCGGGATCTTGAAGGTTGATGTCCCAGGAGCATGGAGAACAAGAGCTTCCCAAGCCTGCGAGCTCCTTCCCTGTGGGCACACGGACCCTGGTGGTGGTCCCCAGCTGCTGTGTTTGAACGGTGCGGCTGGGTGTGCCTGTCCTTTGTCAGCTGGGCTGGGCTCAGCTCAATCTGGTTCTTCCATGGTGGACTTAGGCTTAGCATTTGGGGGCGCCCTTTAGCACTCGGGGTATCAGACTGGGCTGACGCCATGTGGAGAACTGCGCGACGCATTGTGGGAAGCAGAGGAAGCTCATCTGCTGAGAGGCAGGAGTGAGGCAGGCCTGGGGTCATGTGGACGGGAGAGGCGGGGGACGTAGCCATGCTGGTTCCTGGCAGTCTTACATTGACAGCAAACTGCCGTCCCTGTCCCTAGTTTCTGTAAGGTAACTTCGTTTCTTTGGGGAAATTTTTATTTTTATTTGCTTAGGTTATTTTCAAGTAGAGCTTGATGACTTCTAAATTCTATGTTCTGAGTTAAAAGGCCAAAGATGAAGGTGGAAAACCTGTCCATGCAGGGGTGGCTGTAATCCCAGCATGCTGGGAGGCTGAGGCAGGAGGATCACAAGCCCGAGCTTGGCTCAGGCCACTTAGCACCATGTTCCTAAACGCAGAAATTTAAAGAGGGATGGGGATGTGTCTCAGTGCGAACACCCTGGGCTTGGTTCTCAGCACTGGGAAGAAAGGAATGAGGTGATTGCAGTTTCTCTGGAGGACGCAGGATTACTGGGGTAAAATCCATGTGTAAGGACTTCAAGGAGGGAACCAGTGCTCTCCATAGCTGACGCTTTTGGGTGCCTATCCAGTGGTCACTCCTCCTTGGGTTTATGTTTGGGGGTAGTGTACCCAGGGGTGGTGTCCGAGCGGTCCATGAAAATCCCCTTGCACTTTGTAGTGATTGGCCGAGAGGCGGCATGGGGCCCAGTCCTGGCTGTGCAAGAGAAGACGACCCTTCCATTCGCCTTCTCCCTGCCTGGTAGAGTTTTAAGTGGATCCATGGTGATTTTCAGTGGATTCCTAGAATTGCAGTGGCTCTGACTTCGAGGGTTGACATCTTTGAGTCATATATGTTGCTCCAGAAATCAAGTTCTTGCAGACTGTATTTTTGGGTGAGATTTATTGATAAAGGCTCCATTTATTTAATTCGCATGTACTTGGTGGTTCTTTTAATTGATATGAAGAGCAACTTAATTGATAATAGTTAAGAGCCTCCGACATGGGAGAGGTGGAAGGGAAATAAAGTGACAGAGCACAGACAGTGTGGGAAAATAATCTTAACACAGAGACTTGGCATTTTGTGTAGGAAATCTTTGAGTGCTGGCAGTAAAGCCAAGACTGTGGAACGTTCTAAGAGGGTTGTGTGAACTGGTACCACTCCATCCGTTGTCTGTCTTCACCAACTCATTTGTCTTTCTTCTTACAGAATTTTCTTTTCCTTCCTTCCTTCCTTCCTTCCTTCCTTCCTTCCTTCCTTCCTTCCTTCCTTCCTTCCTTCCTTCCTTCCTTCTTTCCTTCCTTTTTTTGTCTTTTTGAGACAGGATCTCTCTATGCAGTTCAGACTGGCCTTGAGCTCAATTTGTAGCCCAGGCTGGTCTCGAACTCATACTGATCCTCCTGCCTCAACCTCCCAAGTGCTGGGATTACAGGTGTGTGCCACTATGCCTGGTGGAACTTTCTTTCTGAGCAATGGACCTTTCCTGGGCTTGCTTGGTTCTATCCCTTGTCCTCTGGGCTCCTTTTCTTTCTCTTGTGTAATTAGGTCACATGAAGAGACACAAAATGAACTGGCTTACACCCAGAAAAGAAGGACATTCTGCCATGACCTCTGTCTAGGGACAGTCAGCCTTCCACGGTGTCTGGAGTTCTTACAGACAGGTGGATTTCTAGGCATTGGGGAAGATGTATCTCCGTTTAAGGACATTAAGAGCTCTTCTCCTTGAGTTACTCCCTGGAGAGTCTTCCAACATAGCCAAGCACGCAGAGTTCAAGGCTGGCTTTGGTAGGCAGAATGGGCTAGGGAACGTCTTCACAGGAGTCTCATTACATTAGAAATGGCCTTCAAGGGATAATTATTACTTAATAGTAATTTTAATAGGAAAATATACTTTAGTTTTTGATTCCTAAGAATTGCTTATCACAAGTAGATGGGCTTGTCTTTGTCATACTCAATTTCATGAAATGTTTTCAGTGTTTATGTTTTTTCGCACTTTGACCGTTATCTATTTCAAGTTAGGAATGGTCAGTCTTCATATGAAGCGTGTCCCTCCTGGCCTGTTTTTATTGATGTAGTGATATCGGGTATACTTGGGCCTCTATGGACAGAAGACGGTGCCCATCTCTGTGATTTCTAGTGGAGGCCATTTGGGTGTTGGGTTAGGAGGAAACAAGAAGAAGGGGCCAGGGTGGTGGGAGGGTAGTCTGTACACTCATGAATAATTATAGTTTATTTTCCATAGAAAACTGAGTCCTTCCTTTTTTGAACAGAGTTGGTTCTTCTTCTCTGAACTTGGCCTTGCGAATGCTTGGGTCTTTCAATGATAGATGGGGAAGAGAGCAGGCTTTTTTGGGCAATATGTAGAGCCAACCACTGCCCCAAACCTGGGTGAACATAGTCACCTGGAGGACAGGTCTGCACGTGTGGATCCTGACCCTCACTTCAGCTCTTTCAAGTCAGGAGGTTGTCACTAGTACTAGAATGACCTGGGGAGATTTTAAAAGTCTAGGTGTCCTGGACTGCCATCACACTGATTAAGCCCCGTACCGGGATGGGCCGCGCCAGCAGCACCAATTGGAGGCCTGCACGTGGCTGGAATCAGCATGTGGGCTCGGGCCTCTGGGAGCCACATCACCCTCACCCCAAGCAGTCAGCGTGGCAAATGCTGCCACGCACCATACAGACAGAAGGCTACTGTGAGCCACTGAGCCACAGGGACCCCAAAGGAACGTGAAGTGAAATCACACAGGTTTGGGTAGACTCACCTTCACCTCTACAATTTTCCAAATTAATAAAACTAGAGTATTTCTTAATTGCAGTGTTTTATTGGCAACACACTCATGTGGTTCAGAATATTTATAAAGCATCAAGTTTTCATCTCTTACTCTCGGCTTCGTTCACTGTTTTCCAGCCTCTCCCTTGTCTGTCCTGTGATTTCTTTTACCCCTTTGTTTTTATACAAAGCATTCATACAACACTGCTTGTTCTGCACCTTGTTTTTTATGCTAATATTTGGTTTGTAGACACCAGTTCGATGTCCACAATTTGCTCTGATTTGTTGCGTGTCCCCTTTGACTGGCAGGTGCTTGCATGATGTTGATCTTTAGGTGGTTGGATTTCTTCCTCGCTTCTGTCTACCCACCACATCTAGAGATCTTACTATATCAATGCAAATCAATTTTTTACACTTTAAAAAATAGACACAAAGCATTCATTGCTTGGATAATTTATAATTTATTAAACTAGTCCTATAATGACGGACTTTTAGATTTTTTTCACTTTGAGGCCATTACAGTGTCATTAAGAATAATGTGATAGCACATTAATGTGCTGAGCTGTAAAAGACTCAAGTCAACAACTTCTGACATTGCCAGTGCTGCTAATAACCCACTACTATAATGGACTATTGGACTATATTGGGTTATTTTGCTGAATTCATGCACCTACAATATTTGAATGGCAGTGGAACTCCCGTCTTTGACAAAAAAAAGGGGGGCGGGATATAAATGAAGGACCATCTTTTAGTGAAAACAATATGTATCTGTATATACAAAATAGTTATATAGATATATAGCTATTTTCTCTTAGTTCAGTGGGAAGATTTGTACTAGTAGTGTTTAGACAAGATACCATGTCTGCATCTTGTACTCTGAATAACTACTACAAAGACAACTGTTTCATTGCTATTTCTTTCTCATTAAAATTAATAAAAAAGAATAATGTGATAAATGCACCATTTCATATATGTGGAAATTGATGTGTAACTATCAAGGAGAGACTTTGACAAAGTGGCCCTTTAGCATTGTGGCACTAGGCAGCTCTGTGCTCGCAGTTCTAGTAGGTGCAGAGTCATTGCTTATTTGCATTTGTCACTTTGAGGAAATGTCATGGGAGAGCTGAGAGTTTCGGTCTGTTGGTCTAGAGATGACGCTTCTGGTGCTGCAGCCCCCCACGGCTCTTCTTGGACCACTGGTACACATCACTTGGTGTTTGTTAAGAATGCAGACCCTGAGCCCCACCTGCCTGATGAATTTGTCACAGGCTCCCCAAGTGATGCTTCTGTATCCTAAAGTTTGAGAGCATTTTCTAGGGGATCTGGTGTAAGACAGGGTCCTGAGAGCAGACATGAGGACCACGCTGGCTCACTCAGGCCACATCACAAACATTCGGGGCTCTGCAGTTCCAAGCGAAGCCTAAGTCTTGGCGCAAGACTGAAAACACACTTGGCTACCATTCTGTGTAGCACATCGCTACCAGTGCTGCCCTCAGATGCCTCTTAAAGCAGAGAACCAAGGAATGTTGCCAGCAACACCAAAAATAGACGGACAGATAAATGGTTGTTGGAATCACGGCAAAATCTCCATTAGCTGCAAGGCAGATGGGGCTGAACTGGACCCTCCTTTCCCAAGCATCGCCTCCAGAAACAAGCGCCAACTAGAAGCAGTGTGTCTCTGTCGCTTTCTTTGGCTCTGGGAGGTGATATGCAGCACCCACCACTTATGGAGAGAGACTCATTTTGGCTCATGCTTCAGTCCAGAGTCAGCAGACCCCAAGGCAGGACAGTATGGCAGAGGTTCCTGGTGACCAGGAACCAAGAGAAGGAAGAGAGGATCACAGAGGAAGATGGGCTTCCCAGGGCGTGCCCCAGCGACCCACCTCCTCTGATCAGAGTCTAACGATTCATGTAGCTGTAAATACTTGCGTGGGCTATGCTGTTGATGGGTGTCACACCCCCAAGATTCAGTCACCTCCCCAGAGCTCCCCCTATGAATGCATGAGGTTTTGGGGGGATACCTAGCTATAAATCATAACATTCTATCCTTGGCCTGCAAAAGATTGATATACATCCTTTTATGCAAAATGAGTTTGGGTCATCACTAAGAGTTGCCAAAGTTGTACTAGTTTCGGCATTGCTGAAAAGCTTGAGTCTGGTCTTATCAGAAACTTAGGGCAAATGTTTAGCTGTGAACCCTTGTAAGACCCAAAAGAAAGGTAAACACTGAAAATATACAAAGGCACGTGGTGAACTTGCCCATTCCAAAAAGGAGCAACTGAGGATAGAAACCAGTGGGACCAAAGCAACATCAGAACCCATCAGGTCGAACATGATATCCTGTAGTTCCAGTCCAACCCCCAGGCTGAGCTGTGGCCAACTGTCAACTCCAGGGGCTCGGGTGGTCTCGCCTCTGTGGCACCGCTGGTAGTTGCAGCTCTCAGGCTTCCCTCTCACTGCTTCTCCCTCAGGGGTTCCACGTCTCTGCCTTCTCCACTTCCTGGGGTCTCTGCTGCACTTCCAGCTTCAGTCTCCTAGCTTTGCACTCTGCCCGCTCAGGCATGTTGCTGGCCTCCTGACCGCTGGCTGGAGGCCTCTGCAACCCTTCAGACCTCGCATTCTGGAGGCCTGTAAAACTGGCCCCAGGTGGAAGACAGCAAGTCTGCAGCCAGATGCAGTGTGAGTGCTTGTGAGGGCGCTTGGTGCTATGGCTGCGGAGCCTACGAATGGCCGGAAACTGGAATAAATTCGCGCTGGCCCACTAAGAGAGGGCACGTTTTGTCCTTTTGGATCTTTGAGCCTAGCAAGGGACATATCTTGCTGGTCCCTGCAACACCTATAGGGAAGCTTTTCTGTTGTCCACTTTACTGTTTGGCACTGTTAATGCCAATTTTTAAAAGCAGCCAGACTTCTCGGGGGCCCACATTTGCAGGCATTTCCTTTCTGGTCAAGTTCAAAACTTTAAAAATCAGTCAACTGTGCCATTTGCTCTGGATTCTTGATGCGCTGGCCAAAAGCCCTGTGGGACTGTGCTGTAGTGTGTTGTTAGGCTGCCTCTGCCGGGCTTGTCTACGTTACTTAGTCCGCTTCCCTCAATCTTAGCTCCCCTCAGTATCTTCGGGCTTGAGAAAAATGTAGAAAACTCTTCTGCAGGGCATAGCACACTTGGCCTAGAGTCCAGTTGCCAGTGAAGTCTGCCTTGGCTCCTTTTCCTCATTGCTGAGACAAAATGCCAGGCACCCAGAGTTAAAGGAGGAAAAGTTTATGTTAGCTCACATTGTGCAGCGGTTTCAGTCTGTAGTTGTCTGGCTCCAAGGCAGGCTCACACGGCACAGGGGCATCGCAAAGGAGAACTAGTTCCTGGTGAAGTAGGCAGGGGAGAGCAAAGCAGCGAGCAGCAGCAGCAGCAGTGGGGGTGCATGGAGCGGACCAGCCAGGATGCTGTTTCCTGTTAGCCCATTGGGCTACTGACCTTTCGGGCAACACCGCCCAGAACTATGGCAGGTCTAATCGGTGGGCTAGTTTAGTACCAAACGTGCTTAGTGTGAGTATCACATGCCTTGGGTTCAGCCAGTTCCCAAAGACTACACGCATGCGTGCGCAGTACTTTGAGGGTCTGTCTGTCTAGGCAGAAGCCCTGTCAGAGTCCTTGTCCCAGCTGAAGCCTCTGGATCCTGCACGTTCGTCTTCCTTCTGGTTTTCTGAGCTTGAGCAGAATCTCACGTCACACCCCGCTTGTGGTCTTTTAGGGCTGGTTCTCCACCCAGCACCTCCACACCCCTGCTCTGGACACATTCCAAAGGCCTCTGCACCTCACAGTCAGGCGACATCTCAGCAGCGACCCCACTTCTCTAGCACTGAATCAGTGGGAGTTAGGGTCCATAGAAGAGTGGATTTTATATAGATACAGGTATTGATATACATATAGATATATAGATTTATAATTTTGTCAGTGAGCATATGCATATATATAATTATTTATCATCCACCTACGTATCTATTTATATTTATTTATGTAAAGTGCTTACTGAGGAGGCTAACAATGGCCACTTGCAGAATCCGGTGGGAGAACGCAAGCGCCCATCTGTGCCCTGAGAGCTGGAGGACCCGTCTGTTGTCTGTTCAGAGGTTCAAGGCCTGCAGCTCCCTGCAGTCCAGAATGAGTCCCTGCTGGAAAGCTGAAGAGCTCGTGTTGCAAGGCCATGGTCTGCACTGGCAGCCGAAAGGACTACAGATGCCCACCTGAAGGCAGTGGCGAGGACAGAGCCTTTCCGAAGACAACCAGGAAAGACTTCCATCCAGGATAAAGCATAGCGGGTGGTGCCACCAAACAGCCAGGGTGATGGGCAGATGCCAGCCGCCCACAGATGCACCCAGGTCTATGCTCCATAAGCTGAGAGGTGTTTCTTAATCCATGTGAGCTGACAAACCACAACCAGTGACGCACAGCAGGGTGATCTTTTCTTCTCTTTTATTGTCGTGTTCCTAAGAGATCCACTTTGTACTACATGCTCAAGAATAACTTTCTGAAACAACCAATGGCCTTTTAAAATCTTTAACTCTTCTGTGTTGAGGCAGGAGAGTCAGGAAGGCGAGGGCTGTGGCTTTCTTGCACGCCGGTTCACGTCAGAAACTGTGAAGTCTGAGTGGCGTGTCTTCCGTGGACAGTGTGCGTGAGGTGGCAAAGGAGGTCTGGCGTGAGTGTGGCCTTGGCTAAGCAGAGCCGCTCACGGAGGTGCATGAGGAGCCTCTGTCACAACAAGGGAGCTGGAGCAGGTGTGCCTGTGGCAGATCCAGCACGTGCCTACTGTGCCCTCCTCCCTGGGCCTGAGTGGGCGACTCCACAGCGCTGAGGTGAGCAGAGAGCAGAGCCAAGGGTGATCGGAGTGCTCGGTCTTTGTCATATGTGGGCCTGGTTGTAGATTCCCAGCGAGTGACACTGTTCTTAAGACAGTGCGGCTGAGCGCAGCGAGTTTTGAAAGGAAATCTTACAATCTACATATTTGATTCTCAACGTGTCATTTGTGTGTGAGGGTAACAGACAGTTTTTAGATATGAAAAAGCTCTGGAGATCTACTGTTAATGGAAAAATTATTTAAAGATGTGCTTAGACTGAGAGAAGACCCAAAAGTAGGAATTTCAGAACGGAGCCTAGTATAGAGGAACCTGGGTAAACACTTGAAGTAATTACATATCTTATTAAGTCCAAGTAATTGCTCTAAATTTCCCACTAAGAGTCAGGTATTAAAAATTACTTGTGTGTGAAAATAATTTCATAATCTACTCGCGTTTTAAAATCTCAGCTTATGTTAATGAAGGCTGAGACGTTGTAGGGCGAGAGGATTAGTAAATTTTTCATAATTTATCATTTTTATTTGGAAGACACAACTTTCTGTCATTCCAGTGAAATAAAGCTAGCAATTAATAACAAGGGCTATAAAACTCAAGGATCTAAAAATAAGACGCTTTCTGTAATGGTCTTGGAATGTTTTTCAATGTAGTGTTAGATATTTTGACCCACTCTCAATATTGCAATAAGGCAAGAAAAGGAAAATAAAAGGTGTAAAAACAAAGGAAAAACCAGAATTGCCCCTGAAGACAATACGATTGCTTGTGTAGAAAATCCCAGGAGGGCCAAGGAGATAGCTCGGTGGTCTAAGCACCTGCCTGGCAAGTGCAAGGGCCCAGGTGTGATTCCCCAGTTCCAGATGCCGTGCCAGCCCTATGCTGAGCTGCCCGTGGAAACCATGCCTGTAATCCCAGAACTGGGGAGGCTGAGACAAGAAGACCACTGTGAGCCTGAGCTGTGTAGCAAGACCCTGTACCAAATTATTTCTAAATCTATATCTATGTCTATATTTATATGTCTATATCTATATATCTATCTGCCGCTGCCGCTGCTGCTGCCACTGCCACTATTTTTTTGTGGAACCGGTGATTGAACTCAGGACCTTCCACTTGCCAGGCAAGCACTTATTCTACTGCACTATCTCCCCAGCCCAAATATTTTTAAAAAAATTTTAAAAAAGAGAAAGAAAATCCAAAGAAGTCTGCAAGTGCAGAAATAAACAGCTCAGCAGGCTTGCGGGTACAGGACAGACAAGAGCCAGCGGTATTTCTACATGCTAGCAATTAACATAGAGAAACTAATATGAAAAACACACCACTTACAGTTGCTTGCAAAAAGGGAAGTATTTAGGGGGTCAGTCTAGAAAAGCATGTGCCACACAGGACATATATACAGAAAACGACACAATTTTATTGAAAGAAATCAAGAAAATTTTCAAGAAATGGAGAAACACATTATGTTTATGAATTGAAAGACTCAACATAACATGACTTTCAGCAATCCTGAAATTAATACCATTTTAATACAATTCTTATCAAAATGTGAAAAAAATTTTTTATATAGTTATAAAAATTATCCCATAATTTATGAGAAGGCAAAGAAACTGTAGTAACTAAAACAATTTGAAGAATAATGATACAATGAGAGTTTTTAGTTCTGTACGACTACATTGTGATTCTGGTGGAAAAACGGACATTTATATAACAAGACAGAATAGAAAACCCAGAAATAGGCTTACACAATGTGCTGAGCTGATGTTTCACTGGGGCATGACAGTGGGTGAGTGGAAGGAGGAAATTTTCAACAAATGGTACTGGAAAGGGCCGGCCAGATAGCTCAGTGGATTCAAGTGCCTGCTTAGGCAGATGCAGGGGCCAGGGGGTTGAACCCCAGCCTGCCTTGCTGGCCCCACCCCTGGGACACGCTGAGGCTTCGATTGACACTGGGCGTGGTGTTGCGTGCCTATAATCCCAGTGCTTGGGAGGCTGAAAACAGGAGAATCACTATGAGTCCAACCTACGTAGTGAGACCCTGCAGACCCTGTACTAAATACATAAAACACCCCACAATGAGAGTATCGCACCTACCAGAGTGACCAAATAAATAATAAAATAAACAATGGTGCACTAAATGCTAACTGGGGTGAAGAGGAAATGTGTTATTCATACATTGCTGGTTATAATGTACAGTGGGCCAGCTACTCTGGAACAATGTTTGGCAACTTCTTAAAAAACTAGACAGCGGGGCCGGCGAGATGGTTCAGTGGTCTAAAGCGCCTGCTTAGGAGGGCTCAGGCAACTGCGGGGACTGCAGTTCGATCCCCGGCACCACATGCTGCGCCAGCGCCACCACCAGGGCAGGCTGAGCCAGCCACAAAATGAATAAATAAAGAAACAAACAAACACAACAAGCAAACAAATAAATAAATAAATAAAATT
>PVKN010010197.1:8196-23010 GCA_004027915.1 Capromys pilorides
TTTAAATTTTATTTATTTATTTATTTGTTTGCTTGTTGTGTTTGTTTGTTTCTTTATTTATTCATTTTGTGGCTGGCTCAGCCTGCCCTGGTGGTGGCGCTGGCGCAGCATGTGGTGCCGGGGATCGAACTGCAGTCCCCGCAGTTGCCTGAGCCCTCCTAAGCAGGTGCTTTAGACCACTGAACCATCTTGCCGGCCCAAAGTTGCCCTTTTCTGAGTTTACTTGTTCTACTGTCTGGGCACTTATGAAGAGGATAATTTCGAGGAAAACAGGATGAAAGAAATATTTGGCCTCCAAATTCCTACCTGATAATTAAAGGCATTTTCTGTATTGTACCCATGTTTCAGATAACAAGAAGGGCATTCTGGGACTATGATTTCCCCCTCAAGTAATGAGACTCCTCACTGGTGCTTTCACATAGAATATCTAGCTTTTAGTTAAGATTCTGACAAGAAGCAAGAAAAGCCAGCCTACTTGACATTTAGAAAATGTACTCTGTTTCCTTAAAATACTCAGTGTAGTGAGGTGGTGACCTTCCCCTGTCCTCTTCAAAAAGAGGCAGTAGGTAGAGAATTGGTCCATCTGCCTATTTGATAATTTTGGCTCCATTTTTTTTTAAAGCTACAGTTAAAACCCTGCAGAATCAAATTCTTCACAAAGAAGGCTTTTTTTTGGGCTGGCTGGCTCAGGTTGCTTTAAAGGCAGGTCAGCTAAGGCATGTGGAGCTGGTGATCGAACCCTGGTCCCCTGTGCCTGATGGTGTTTGCCCAAGCAGATGCTTAAACAACTGAGCTAAGCTGCAGGACCCTCCACAAAGAAGGCTCTTGATAGAGGTGCCTTTCAGAGGGATGTGCTCTTCAGTTCCAAAGCTGTCTGGGTGAGGTAGGCTGGGGCTTCCAAAGTCAAGATAGACACACCTGTGACAGTCTATCCGGACTATGTGGACTACTACAGAAATCCATGAAAATCAGAACCACTTGTTCTGGAGAATTGCTTTATCTCAAGAACTAAAAAGAATCACTTTATTTCATCTTAAAGGTACATTTACATGAAAACCTGATTTAAGACACATATCACAGTTGAAGAAACTACGTCACTGTTATCTGTATGTGCAAAGAAGCCCTGAAAACCAAAGTGTGGGAGTCACCAAGCAGAACAAATGCCTAAACCTCGCCCAAACTGAAGCTTCTAGAATAGTTCTAAATCTGGCACCAGCAGATTTTTTGTGTGAAAACTTTTTCAATGATTGATTTCCTGACATCTTGTTAAGGATGAAAGTGAAAGGACAAAAGAGAAGCACACAGAGAACATACGGAAATCTCAACCAATGGAAAAAAGAGGGTTTTAGTTATTGCTAATTTTTTGCTTCCTTTTTGTCCTTGGCATTATGCTAACCTTTCTTTATTCAAACATTCCCCCCCTGTGTTAACATTTAGAGATTGATTTTTTGTGAGTTGGGGAAAAAAAAAAAATCACAAAACCAGGTTGGTTACAGCTTTGTAAGTGATTATTTTTACTTTAAAATTTTTTATTTTCTCAATTTATAAATGGGTATTGCAATGGTTGGGAGATTTTAAATAACCAGTTGCTCTACATCTTAATTCCTGAAGCTCTCAGGAGCCTCCAACAATCACCACCAAGTCCTAAAGGCAGGCCTGGTAGGAAGGGCTTATCAAGAATAACCAAAGATGCTGCTTTCACCCTGACAAGTAAGCTTGTCTTTTTTGTTTTTGCGATTTGATATAAAAAAAGTGCCTACTCACTGGCAAACTACTCAAAGAATATAAATGAAAATCTTCTTACTGGCCCATTCTTATCTTATTAAGCATCTCTGGAAACCATATTAGCTCTTTTGGTTATTTTTTTTATTACTTTTAATAAGAAATAACAATATGATAGTTTCAAAACACATTAGTAGTACATTCGCAATAATTGACACATTGCATGTTGTTATCCTCGTAGTAGTTATACAGAGCACAGGGTATAGACATCATAAATTTTCTAATCGATATTGGTAAGGAAAGAAAAAAAGAAAAAACTTCTTCTCATAGAACTAAGAGGAAGTAGTTGTATATATAGTCCAATGTTCCATATTGCAGAGGGTTACCAGTGAAACTGGCAATGTTGGAGGCTGTTGGTTTAAGCCTCTTACAGCTTATCATACTAATCTCATATTAGCTCTTTTGGTATTGAAAATTTGGCTTATATTTGGCCTTTGTTTGTGACCTTTTATTATTAGAAAAAGATAGGTGCTTAGAAAACCGCAAATACTGTCAAAAATAATAAAACTGTCGGGCTGGGGAGATAGCTCAGTAGAATAGTGCTTGCCTGGCAAGTGCAAGGTCCTGAGTTCAATTCCTAGTACCGCAAAAAAATAAAATAAAATAAAATAAAATAAAAAATAAATAAAATTGTCATTAAAGTCAATAATAATAACAAGGGCTTACAAGATAGCTCAGTGGACTAAGCACTTGCTTAGGTAAGCACAGGGAAGGTGCACCACATGACATGCTGGCCAGATCCCCCCACCACAAGGTGCGCTGAACTGGCCACAGAGACCGGGTGTGGTGGTACATGCTTGTAATCCCAGTGCTGTGGAGACTGAAAACAGGAGAATCACTATGAGTCCAAGCTGTGTAGTGAGACTCTATACTAAATACATAAATAATAAAAATTATTATTATAATAATAACAACAGAACCCTAGGATAGCAGTTACTGAGTATTTCTTCTGGGTATTTACACTGCTCAGGCACTGGACCCAATAAAATCTCAGGAGAATACATGTTCCAGTCTGCCTGAGACAAGTCCATAATTATAAATGGGAACCCCTTTCATTCTCAAATGTGTTGTGGTCTAGATGCTAAGTGATATGGTCATCCTTTTTCACACTTACAGCTACCCCAAAGTAGTTGGTTTGCCAATCATTCCTACTACCAGGAGCTCTTTTTACATAGAACTTTTTTTTCCCCTGTATTTAGGACAGGGTCTACAGGGTCTGCAGTGTCTCACTACATAGATCAGACTTGTAGTGATTCTCCTGTCTTTAGCCTTCCAAGTGCTGAGATGACAGGTGTGTGCCACCACACCCAGTCTCAATCACTGTCGCAGTGCACCCTGGGGGTGAGGCTGTCACAGCATGCTGGGATGGATCTCTGGCCTCTGCACTCTGCCTAAGTAGGCACTTTAGTCTGCTGAGCTATCAGGCCGGCCCTTACATAGAACAATTTTTATGCCATCTATGTGGGGATCTCTGCCTAACACCAACCAGTTTCTTTCTAGACAGCAACTAGAATCCAATGATTCTGTTTGGCTCCATAATTATAAATGGGAACCCCTTTGATTCTCAAAAGTGTTGTGGTCTAGATGCTAAGTGATACGGTCATCCTATTCCATACTTACAGCTACCCCATAGTAGTTGATTTGCCAGTCATTTCTACTACCCAGGATTAGTGTGAACCTTAGGGTTAAAAGCTCAATTCTACAAACATTCCGCATTTCAGATGATAATTACAAGTCTAGGCCTCTTTGTCTTTTTGTTAGAAGTCTAAGACTCCTTAGACTTTGTTCAGATTTGGTAATTTTCTACAATGGCTCACATAACTCAGGAAAACATATACTTAATATTACCAGTTTATTATAGAGAATGAAACTCAAGAATGGCAAATGGAAGAAACAGAGAACTGGAGTGGGGAGTGACTTGGAACCCCTCAGTGTGAGGTATACCACCATCCAGCACCAACCCAGAAGCTCTGCAAGCTGCATGCATCATGTAGCTTCTGGAAGGAATCTTTATATTTTTGACTAAAACATCATTGTCACTAGAGATTATGCCAAGTTCTGAAGGTCAGGTGTGGGGTTCAAAGGTCCACCCATTCAATCACATGGTTGGTTTGGTAGCTAGCAGCCCAAGTGCGAAGCTCTCACAGACCTGCAAGAGTCTCACCTCTGGCCTAAAGGCAGGTACAGTGGAAGAGCTTATCATGAATAACAGAAGATGCTCCTATGGAAATTCCATGACTTTAGAAGAAGCTTGTACAAAGACTCATTACACATTTTTCACTAGGCCACAGATTCTCAGTCATACATTCATTCCTTCTTCCATTTCTCATGAAGTGAATGTTCTCCATGCAGGCCTCAAAGTCCTCAGGGTTCTCCAACAGTGGATTTGGACTTAGTTCAAAGGGCATTGCCTGCTGAATGCTTTTACTCCACAGACCTAGGGAAGAAGCTCGGCAGAATTCCCAGAAGGGCTTCATGCACCAGGCAGCTTGCAGGTGGCTGTGACCGCAACCCCAGGGGCAGACAGGAAAAGTCAGGCTTGACATTTAGCCCAGAAATTTAAAAGCTTCTCCTAGTTATTAAATTGCCAAAGAGGAGTTGGTGAGCATGTGCTGTTTAAAGGAAGATAGGCAGCTCATTTCTGAAAATACATGACTGGGTTTGGAAGCCAAGGCCAAAGACATGCAGCCAACTATAAAGCAGATGAAATTCCACTGGTGTATTGTGGTAAGCAAATAGCTGGAAGGCTAAACCCAGGGCAGGGCATATTGGTCAGCGGCAGCATGTGGTTTCTAAATGATCAGCAGCCAGCCCATTTGGGGAGCCCAGGGGCATAGGAAGGGACTGGAGTGGGTGCTGAATCACCCTCCCTGAGCCAACATGTGGCAGGGATGCTCTGTTCACAGGAAAATGTCCATGGACAGGCTCCAACTCTTACACCACTGTGGGGGGAACTTGCTGAACTGAGCCCAGGAATTGGACATGTTGAAGACCACCCAGCAAGCACTTCTGGACAGTTTGTCCCCTACAGATTAGCAGATATAATTTCCAAACCAAATAAATTTTATGAGCTGCTGAGGGAGGACATACTATCACAGGAGGGCGGTCTACTTGTGGGGGCCTAGGGGAAACAGCCCCAAATTTCTGGGGTTTTATAGAGGATGCCATGGGGCATTCCAGCCTTGTTTCCCTTTAATTTCAACTTCTGTTGAAAAAGTAAGACTAGATGTAGAGTGTGCTGAGACCATATTCTTCTAAAAGATTCTTCTTAAAGCCACCAGAGTGAAAGGCAGAGCGTTTTACTTCAAAGTGAGTATTATGCAGAATTGCTGTGGAGTGTGAAAAATGAAAACTGCCACTGGAGAAAATCATGAGAACTTCAATGTGGCTCAGTTTGGAGCTGGGAAGGGAAGCACAGCACATTGTATAAACTTCTAAGATGAGTTTTAATCGCTATCTCATAAATAGTAGTAACTGATCAGATTTCTCAGGACATTCAAATTTACTGAATACATGGTGACACAAGGTTTTAAAGAGAAGAGGAAAATAGACTTTGCTTTTTTAACCATAAAGTTGATGTGGGTTTTTAAACGTTAAATGATTTGACTTCTGTTTTCCTGCTAAATCGTACTTTAAGTTGTGGACTATCAGGTTTCAAATAAAATGATTTTAAAATAGCATTTTAATTTTTTAAAGAGTTATGGATTAAAAATAAACTACTCTATTAGGAACTAGTTCCTTGAGTTAACTGTGAGAACAACAGAGTTTTGAACTTGTTCTTTTTCCAAATGCAATGAAAAGAATAACCATTGGAATACAAAGAATAATAGCTCACTGTATTTTTTTAAGTTTTATATTTTTTTATTTATGTACTGGATACAAGGTCTCACTACGCAGCTAAAACTCATACTCAGCCTCATGTCTCAGCCTCCATGGTGCTGGGACTATAGACATGTATCACCACACCCATGGTTCTGGGCCCAGCGCGTCATGCAATACTGGGTATCTAACTTGGGTCCTTGCGCTTGCCAGGTAGGCACTTAGACCACTGAGCTAGTTCTCCATCCCATAACACACTTTAAAAAGCCAGAAAATTCGAAACAAAAGTACACTAAAATCTTAAGAATAAGAAATATCTAAAATATATACATGGTAAATATATCAGGAATTTACTTAAAATTATAAAAAAATTAGGCTGATTAAATGTAAAGACAGATATGTTCTTGGAATGGCATGTTCTTTGTTTTTGTTTTTTTTATTACTTTCAATAAGAAATAGCAATGTGACAGTTGCAAAACATGTTAGTAGTATATTCCCAATATTTGATACAATGCATATTATTATCTTCCTAGTAGTTACACAGGGCACAGGGTGTAGACATGATAATTTTTCTAGTCATTATTGGTACAAGAAATTTCTTCTCATTGAACTAAGAGAAAGTAGTTTGTATACACGTTCTTTGTTTTTGAGATAAGGTCTTGCCATGTTGTCCAGTCTGGCTTTGAACTCATAGTGATCCTCCTGCCTCAGCCTCCCCTGAGTGTTGGGTGTGTGCCACCATGACAGGCAGAAAATCCTAAGATTATAAAGATAGCAGCTGGGCTGGCCAGATAGCTCAGAGGACTAAAGTGCCTGTTAGGTAGGTGCAGAGATCAGGGTTCAAACCTCGGCATGCCATGCCAGTCCCACCTCTGGGGCGCACTGAGACATCAATTGAGACTAGGCATGGTGGCACGTGCCTATAATCCCAGTGCTTGGGAGGCTGAAAACAGAATTACTATGGGTCCAATTGGTACAGTAAGACTCTGTAGGCCCTGTACTAAATACATAAAATAAAATTCAAAAATTCTTAAATAAAGATACCAGCTCTCCCTAAATTAATCCATATCCTAAGTAAGAGTATTTCCACAAAGAACTGTAGGTGTCTTCCCTGGAGTCAAACAAATTGGTTTCAAAGTTTATTTGGGAGATAAATTTACTGGCCTGCCCAAATCACCGAACTAAGAAAGAAAAGGAAGGTAAGGGAACTAGCCTTACTTTATTTTATTTAAAAAAAATTTTTTTACTGGTCCTATTTATATTATCACTAAAGCAGAATGGTACTAAGGGATGCATATGGCTGGTATAGGACAAAGATTCAGAACAGGAAAAACAGACCAGTTGCATATAAAAACTGAGTACACAATTAAGGCAGCACCTAAGGTCTTCTGGGGCTGCAGTGGGGTGGTCTTGTGTACTTAATCACACTAATGATGGCTGAAATAAAATATTCTATTACCTGAGAGCAGGAAAAAAAATCGTCTTATTTCAATAACTACAAAACCAGCCTTGTAAGACAACTAGAATTTAAAACCTGACCAGATATGAAATAAGGAACTAGTGTCAATTTTTTAGATGTCACAATGGTATTGCAACTCCATCTTTTTTTTTTTTTCAGCACTGGGAACTGAATCTACGGAGTTCACACTGAGCAACATCCCCAGCCTTTTCTTTGATTTTTTTATCTTGAGACAGGGTCTTACTAGGTTGCTAAATTGTTGGGTTTCCAATTATGAACCTCATGTCTGAGCCTTGGACTGTGCTGGGATTACAGGCTTGTGCTACCATGTCTGGATAGAGTTACCTTTGTAAAAATTTACTTTATAATAAAGAAACGTCTATATATGTAATGACTTTCCAATCTCTTTCTAAAACTACTTAAATATAGAGAATGGAAAAAAGGAAAAAAAAATTGAGACAGGGCCTTACTTAGTAGCCAGGGTGCCTAGGGTATACTTTAACTTGTGATCCTCCTGCCTCAGCTTTCCAGTCTGTTAGAACATATTACCGCGACTTTTATTTTTTGTCTTTTTTTTTTTTTTTTTGAGACAGGGTCTCCCTATGCAGTTCAGGCTGGCCTTGAGCTCACTGCGTAGCCCAGGCTGGTCTCAAACTTACAACAATCCTCCTGCCTCATGTGCCACCTGGCTAACACAATTTTATTTTTTTTTAAGTGTATTTGATACAGAGTCTCTACACAGCTCGGGCTCGTAGGGATCCTCCTGTTTTCAGCCTCCCCCAGCACTGGGAATTACAGATGTGCACCACCATACCAGGTCTAAGTGGTGGGTTCAAATGTGCCGAGGGGATTCAGGGGGTGTGGTATCGGTGTGGCATGTGGTGCCGCAGATGGAACTCCAGTCCCTGCGCTTGCCTAAGCAGGCACTTAAGTCTGCTAAGCTATCTTGCTGGCCCCTGGCTAACGCAACTTTAAAAAACTATAATACTTATAACAAAACTTATGGCTCAATAGTAAACATTTTTAAATCTCATCAAATATATACATATATATATATATATATATATATATATATATATATATATCAGTTATACTGTAATGTGTCAACATGTATAATAGTATTTTTAAATAAAAATCTTACCAACTTTCTACATTTAATTTATTGTGACAGGGTATCACTGCATAGTTTAGGCTGGCCTCAAACGCTAGGGAATCCTCCTATGTCAGCCTCCCAAGTATTAGGATTACAGGGCACATTTGAACCCACCACTGAGACCTAGTGTGGTGGTGCACATCTGTAATTCCCAGAGCTGGGAGGTTGCAAACAGGGGGATCACTACAACTCTGAGCTGTGCCATGACACCTGGCCCTCTATCTTCATTTAAAAACATGAATGATTTGAATCTCATTTTTGAGACTAAGTAGAATATAGCAATTAAGGTAGGATTCTCCTGAAGAAACAAAATATGTTTTAAACACTGCAGAAAGAGTAACTACTACCATCCACCATTTTCTGAGTGGGATTCATGGAATGAGCGCCTGTGAGGAACAGAGACCCGCTCAGGGATTCTGCAGCCAAAACAATTTCTACAAATATACTATGAAGGTATTTACCTTGTACCCTCTCATGTTTATAGGTATAGTCTAATCATGCAGACATTATATGACATCTGATGTTATTTCCTTGATATTCAATGAAAAGTATGCTTGTATAATATTATTGCCTAAAAGAATTTTGAAGCTAAGTATGTTTAGGATGTAAATGTGCATATTTTTAGAGATTAGATTTATTCTTTTCATCTTCTATGCTCTTGCCATCATTGGTTATACTCAATATTACTTCCACATTTAAAAAAATCAATAATTTAAGATGGGTATGCCTGTAATCCCAGATAACTGGGAGGCTGAGCATTGAGGCCAGCCTGGGTAACTCATAAGACTCTGTGTCAGATTAAAAGATAACAAAAGTCTAAGGATGTAGCTCAAGGGTAGAGCACTTGCGTACTACGTATGAGGCCTTGGGTTCAATCCCTAGTACTGCAACAAATAAGCAAACAAACAATATTTTTAAACACCCTGATATTTCCCCTTGTAGAATATAGAAAGACACAAGTATTTTACTGAGGTTTTCTGTAGTAACATTTTAAAAAACTTTTCCAAATTAAAATTATTTTTATCTAAATTTTAGGGATTCTTATATTATGTATAAATATTTTATACAGAGTCCTCCAAAAATGTATACACATTTAAGGCAAAGAAAAACTTATATAAATATTTTAATATTAAATTCATTGAGGCATCATGAGATTAACATAAGTTATCTTTGCCTTCTATAATTACAAGAGGTACTCAGAGAGGAGCTCAGAGTGGTGACTAGTAGCTTCTGATGGTGAACTGCCCCTTGGTTAAAAAATGTATACTGAGATTGCTGCACATGCATTCTCAATCTCTTCCCTGAAAGCTGGCAGTGTAGTGGGTTTTCTGCAAAATATAATATCCTTCTGGGTCCGCCCCCAGATAAAAGTCTGCTTATGTGTGTGTTTGTTTGTTTTTTAGTACCAGGGATTGAACTCAAGACCTTGAGCTTGTCAGGCTGGCACTTATGCTGCTGAGCTATCTCCTTGGCACGAAGTCTACAGGTGTTAAAGCAGGAGAACATGAACATTATACAACCTTTCTTTCCCTAAAGTGTGTATACATTTTCTGGCGGACTCTAAAAAAATTGGCTTATATAATACACGTTTTATGAAAACTTTTTTTTTTTTTTAATGTATTTGGTTGTTACAGGGTTTCACTATGTAGCTTAAACTCATAGTGATTTTCCTGTTTTCAGCTTCCCCAGTGTTGGGATTATAGGTGCGTGCCACTATCCCAGGAATGTGGCCAGCTCAGTCCATCCTCGGGGCGGGGCTGGTAGGGCATGTGCTACTGGGGATCTAACCATGGTACCTGAGATTGCCTAAGCTTGTCTAAGTAGGCGCTTTAGTCCACTGAGCTATCTTGCTGGCCCTCTTTTATTTTTTATCTTTTACCAGAGATAGAACTGAGGACCTTGTGCTTACCACAGCGAGGTAGGCACTTAAGCCACTGAGGTATCTCCCTAGCCCTATAATATATATTTTATAACCATATACCCTAATACATTGTTTAATTTTAAAATTGACTAATATTTCATTTAAAGACTAAAACTTAAATACATTTTCTTAAACTTAAGAATGGACTACTTTGTGGAAAGTAGAAGCAATATATTCACTCTCTCACACAACAGCTGTTATATCAGGAAAAGATGCAACACGTACCTCAAACGGTTCTCTGACTCATAAGACAGGGAACATCTAGTCCAGAAAAAGTGAGCTACACTATAAACAAGGGTAGATAGGAGGAAAATTGTTTCCTTGGCTCTACAGACATTAATAATTTACCTCTGTGTCTTAGACAACAGAACGTTTCAGACATTGTTATGGGACTAGTTAATTGTAGCATCAATTTGAAGCCACTCAGAGTCTTAAAAAAAGGAATTAAATGATTTCAAAGTAAATATAACCCATTAATATCTTGCCAAGAGAAATGCACTTATAGCAAAACCTCTAGGCCTAGCTAGCCTTTTATTTCTCTAGATAGGAGACCTTTCTGTGAAACACAGCCACATCCCCAGAAGGACAGAAATTAAAGATGTTGAAATATCAGTGAGAATATCATGGTTCCTCCTATGACACCTGTGTGACACTGACACTGACTCAGAAGCCACCGTGGGTAAAGCTGCTGTGCCTCAGGAAGATCAGAGACCGGCCATCACTGTCCTTACCTGTACTCATCACTGCCACAACCTTGTAGGGAAAACAGATCTAGTCACTAACAACCTCTGATCAAGTACCATAACTGCTATTGACTTTTTTGAATTGTTACCTTTGAGAAACTTAAAAATCTATACAGTACAAAATAAGGTACGGTATACACAAAACACCTCGGCTCCATGACCTAAAACAATGGTTGTCTGCAGAAAGGCACTCCTACACTTGTGTGAGCTCTGGATATGCAAATGTACTTGGAAGAATGACTAAGGGACAAACAACAGTTACTCACACTTGACTATTTGGCATGTACCTCCCCGAAAAACAGCAAAGTGTCCTATCAGCTTAAGAAAAACAAGTAACCAATTTTGTGGCACACAGAAATTTGAGTTCCTAAACAGAAATGAGAATCTTGGAAAATCTGTGTCTGTCAACATGAGCTGACAGCTTTCCAAAAGTTAAACTGTGCACTGCTAACTAGACTAGTGGTGATAGTGATGGTTAGTAAGTACTCACACTGTACGCTGAAGTATCTCAGTGTATAAAAAGATCTACATAACTTAGTGAATCAAGGTTTTTCAAACAGACTATGCATGGCACTACATAATCTTGCAAAAGATCCAAAACAGTGTATGGTCAAAGGATTTTAATGCAACAGAGTATGAAAAGTTCATTAATAGGTTATTATTATTATTATTATTATTATTATTATTTTAGGGAAGGGCCTACAGGGTGTTCAGCGTCTCATTACTAGATCAGACTTCCTGTTTACACTTCCCAAGAGCTGGGATTATAGGTGCGTGGCACAAGGGCCAGTCTCAATTGCCATCTCAGCGTGTCCTGGAGGTGGGGCCAACATGGCAGGCCTCAGGGATGGAATCCCTGGTTCCTGTGCCTCCTTGCAGGCATTTTAATCTGCTGAGCTATTTGGTTGGCCCTCATTAATAGAATTTTAGATTCTATACTCTACTAATCTTTAAAAAAGTGACTATTTTCAAACTTTGGTGAGGCATCAAAGCAGAGTATAAACAACTATCTGAAATGGCTACTAAAATAGCTACCTGCTTTGCCAACTACTTATTTGTGTGGGGCTGGATTTCCTTTATACACCTCAGCCAAAGCAGTACATCCCACCAGCTTGAGTACAAACACATATATGAAAATCCAGCTGTCGAGTCACATAATGAAATCCTGAAATGTAAAAACAGTGCTACTTTTTCCATACAACTTTTGTGGAAATAGGATCTTGCTATGTAGCCTAAACTGGCTTCAAATTCTCAATCCTCTTGCTTCAGCCTCTAAAGTGCTGGCATTACAGGCATGAGACGCCACACCTGGCTTGCCAAACTTTTTTTGGTGTTTGTGTGGGCGGGGGGAAGGAGGCCTTGGGAAAGACCACGATTTGTTAAAAAATGCTATCTGTGTTAACACATAATCAATGTTTTAAAATAAGATTTCTTTTGTGGTGCTTAGGATTAAATCCCAGGTATCTTACATGCTAGTTAAGTACTCTCCCTGTGAACTACACTTATCCTCCCAACTCAGTACATGTTTTAAAATTTGCTTTAAAGTTAAATGTGACAAATATTGATAAGTCTAATCCACATTTTAAAAAAGTTCTTTGGGTTCCTCAGTAATTTTAAAGAGTAAAGAGGGATACTAAGACCAAAACATTTTGAAAACTGCTATCATATCTGTATAACATTTCTAACACTCTAAAACATTCTTCTAAGAGAAAACAAAGCTGTTAACATGAAAGGACATCACTTACAGCAAAAAAGCTTCATTTACAGCTTCAAAGAATGCAGGACAGAGGACCTCCTGAGGTTCATGTCCATGGTAGGTGAGCAGAGCCTCCACCAGGGGTTGAAAATCAGGCAGGGTAACAAGTGGGACACAAATTTGTGATAAGGACACCACTTGTTCAGGAGCCATCCTAAGCAAGAAATAAAATAAGAAATAATTATCCTAATCTGAGACCCACATGTAACTAGAGACATAAAATCTTCATGCTGAAAAGTTCAATGACTGATTTTGGCTTAAACATAGACTTTCATCTATTAACTCATCTTTTGTTAGTGCTTCAGGAAGAAACACTTCGTGGAGGACCACCTGAGCGACACTCCTTGAAAGAGGAGCAATAGTCTCCATTTTGGATGTGCCTGACCCTGTTTCCATGTGAAATGTACAAAGCTGGCTAGGATTTTTTCTTTTCCCTCCAACTTGCTTTAAGCAATGTATATTGGTCTAGCCAAGGTGCTGGTGATAGTTTTTGAAGATGGTATGCCTGTTTCCCTGATAACCCACACCTGCTGCTCTTTAATATGAGCCTGGTGGAGACAGGATGGAGAGCCATGCTACTGGCTGCGAGTCAGATTTGAGATAGAGGTTATGATTTCCTGGGGCTTGAAAGATTACACATCAGAGCTGAAGCACCGGACCCCAAACCATCAGATAGTATCTCAATGGTATAATGCAAATTACTTTTTCTGTATGGCCTTCTCTTTGCATATGACAGAGATAAATGCAGGCCTCCTACCTAGCCCAGTTCCCAGTACTCACCTATTTCATACAATTTTCAGTCATGCATCCTCAAGCCACTCCTCCTTCATGACTAAATAAAACCTGGGTTTGGCCCTATATCAAGGTCTTTGCCCCAGATAGCCATCACCATGGTGGGCCTTTAGCACCCCTTGGCTCCCCATAATGATAAATATGCTTTAGTTTCTTTATTCTCACCATGGGTTTCAATAGAAGTGGTAGACTGGAATTAACTTGATGGGATTCCAATAACTTATCCATGGGATTATAAACATAAGCAGAAAGGTCCGAGACTAGGACCAGAAATGGCTCCCTATACCCTTTAGCTGCCCTCCCCATTTTACTGTCTCTAGCTACCAGGATTTTGTTTGTTATAACTATCTACAGATACCTCCACTGGCTACGCCCCCAAGAGAACACCTTCTCCAAGCATGCTAAGCTCAGAGCTCCTTAACTGAAACTGGGGTGTGGTTCCTCCTTTCCTCTCCCATTCCTCATCTGATCCAGTATGTCAATGCACCTGACCTCTTCTCAACATCTCTTCTACCTCCATCTCTAGCCTGTCAGGCAAAATGCAGTCTCCTGACGCTCTGCCTTTGCCCTCACTCCTGCTGCTTATCATCAGAACAGCTCCTGCAGCCCTTACCATGCCACAGCGAGCCACCTGTCTGTTCACAGCTTTGCCATGTCTTGCTTCCTCCAGGGAAAAAATGAAGTCTTACAGTAGCCACTTTGGCTTTCCCTGACGGGTCCCTGCATTCTCCTGGTGCCTACCCTACTTTGTTCTTTCTGCCTCTGGATGCTCCATGTAGGCCTGTTCATCCTGCCTGAAACACATGGCTGCTCACCTGCTTTGCACGTTTCAGCCCAGACATCACTTTGTAAGCAAGGTCTTTCTTGACTATATACGCTATCAATGCACTGCCTGTCACATATGGCCATCTAAATTTAAATGAATTAAATCAAAGTAAAATTAGAAATCCAGCACCCCAGTTGCCTTAGCCACATTTCAAGTGCTCACCAGTTACATGAGGTAACTGTATGTGTAAGTGGTGACTGTATGTGAGAACAAAAACCCGCAGGGCACATCCATTCTACAGAAAGCAGGTCTGTGAGTACCCACTGGTCCCTTGTCATTTTTATGTTTCCAACCAGCTGACCTATGATGTGGCAACCTGTGTACTATCAGAGGCAGTGTCCTCTGCTAGAACTGAAGCATTTGGAAGACAGGTCCTTTTGTCGCAGCCCTTTACCTAGCACCCAGAGACTACTTATGTATACTTTACTATCAAGAAACATGTTACATGAATGACTAGAGATAAAAGAAACTTCTGGCTGGGGACATAGCTCAGTGGCACAGTGCCTCCCTGGCAAGTACAAGGTTATGAGTTTGACTCCTGGTATCCAACTCCCCCCCGCGCC
>PVKN010010198.1:0-22911 GCA_004027915.1 Capromys pilorides
CTGTACCCATTCGCCTTTACTACCAATCCACACAGTGCTTCTTATGCATATCCAAAACTAATTTCTGACCTTCACCCTGCCTTCTTAAACTGCTTCCCCATTATCTTCCTGGTTCAGATTGCTGACATCAGAACCCTTGGAGTCACCTTTGTCATGTACCCAGAGATGTTTGTCCCTTAACAATGGGGACACATTCTGTGAAATACCATAGCAGTAAATTTTGCCATTGTGAGAATTCTAACCTAAATGTCCAGAATCACTGAATGTGGCCTCTTGATTCAATCCGGAGATGTGGTAATAATCTCCAGGAGGCTGAGGCAGAAGGATCACAAGCTCAAGCCCAGCCTGGCCAATTTAGTGGCTTGGTGAGATCCTGTCTCAATAAAAGAGTATACAGCTCAGTTCAAAGGTCCCTGGTTCAGTCCCCAGTCTTGAAAAACAAAGAAAAGAAAAATATAGAGAGAATAAACATGCAATATATGAGGTTACATAGGCAAGCTATTTTATAGTAAAGTTTTTTTTATAAATAGAATAAACTATAGCAATAAAAGTATAGTATAGTCCAATACATAAGCCACTAATTCAATTTATTTTCATTAGCAGGTATTAGGTACTGTCCCTATGTATAAGCTACACTTTGTACAACTGACAACACTATTATTTACACTAGCACCCCAACACACCAGTAATGCACACTGTGATGCTGGCAGCTCCTGGCACCCTTACGTGAGCTCCCCTTGAGTGTTGCGGATGAAGGGGCGTCACCTCTGTGAGTAGGCTACACAGGCAGTGATTTCTGCTCTGGTAGCTGACTCACTCCCTTGCTGGCTTTGGGGAAGTAAATTGCCATGTTGCAGAGACCCACACAGGACATAGACGAGGGTGCCTACCCAGGAACTGAAACCTTGAATTCAACAAACTCAGAGGAACCAAAAGTCTGCCAACAGTCACATCTTGGAAGCAGATCCTTCTCTCATGGAGCCCTCAGCTGAGACTTCCACACCAACCCTAGCCAACATCTTTATTACAGTACAGGGGAGACCCTAAAGCAGAGGAGCTGGGCAGCCATGCCCAGAATCCTAACCTCACAGACTGAGATGATGAATGTGTGCTCTTTTAGGTAGGTAAGTATGTCTCAGTTTGTTCAGCAGTGTTGATCCAGGTTGAGCATCCATAACCCAAAATGCAGAAGCTGAACTGCTCTAAAAGTCAAAAGTTTTTGAGCCTGACATGACTCCTTAAGGAGAGAAGTCTACATTTAACCTCATGTGACTTTTTACAGTCAGGACACAAGTACAGTAACAAATGTATAAAGTTACCTCTGGGCTATGAATATCGGGTGCATAAAAAACAAAAAATGAATTTCGTGTGTAGGCATGGATTCCATTCCCAAGAGATCTTTTTATATACACAGAAATATTACAGGATCCAGACCAGTGTGGAATCCAAAGCATTTCTGCTCCCAAGTCTTTTGGGTAAGAGACACAAGACCTGAAGTACAGGTTTCTTCACGTTACCTTCTCAAACTGACCTCCCCTGACTTTTCTCCTTAAGTGACAAACTCCTTTCCTTTCCCAGAAACTCCCACTGCCCTTTCCTGCTTAATGTGTCCCCATGAAACAGCACTATGTGTTATTTATATTATTTATGTCCTACCTTCCCGACATGGATTGAGCACTTGAGCATGGGGATGGTTTGCCTGTTTCTTTCATAGTTGTGTCTCTGATACCTAGAACAGTGCCCAGAACATGAAAGACACTCAGTAATGTTACTGAATGAATGAATGAATAAATGAATTCTACTCTCGGTCTCCCTCCACACAAGTACACAAGTAGCACTAGTGGTGTCGACTTCATTTCTTCACCGTAGTAATCCCAACGAAAAAAGATTTTCCTCAACGTTCACACAAGTGAACCCAGGGAGGTACTAACTAGACCACATAAAGAAAAAGGCAGGAAGTCTAGACAGAGCTTGAAACTATCTCACACGCCCATAAAAATTTTACCTCAAGGGAAGCACATGAGGCTTAACATGGTCCTTTGTTCCTAAGTGAGGTTCACCATGGCCTCTGTACTATTTTGGAAAGAACTTGCTTCTCTGTAAGGAGGAAGATATATCATCCGTTGTCCAAGAGCCCCAAGACTTATTTGCAAATATTCACAAAAGCACTACTCATAATTGCCAATAATGGACACAATCCAAATCCCCATCAATGGATGAATGAATAAACAAAATGTGGTCTAGCCATACAGTGGCACACTTTTCTGCAATAAAAAGGAACAAACTACTGAGTTGTGTTACACAGAAATGACCTCAAACACATTATACTAAATGAAAGAGGCCAGACTAAAAGGCCACGTATCATATGATCCCATTTATGTGAAGAATTCTCAAAGGGGAAAAACTAGAAAGTCAGAATGTAGATTCATTCTTTCCTGGGCTGGGGGTGGGAGTGGGGCAGGAATGAAGGACAAATACAGATACACACAGCAGATTTTTGTGAGGTGTTGGGAATGTCCTAAATTGTACTGTTGCAATGGCTTTATGATTCTGTGACTTACGGTACAGTATTCTGTGAATTGTGCACTTTAAAATGAATTAATTTTATTTTTACATACAAAATATACGTCAACAAAACTTTTTAAAAAGAAAAGAAAAAGCCTTGCTAAGTGGATTTTTGGTTTTATATCTGGAAGCTCTTTTCAATTTTGCCTGAGAGTTACATCTCTTCTCTCTTTAGACATTTCTGTGAAATATCGATAACAATCACTCCGCAGTATCCCAAATAACATAAAGTTTATGTTAAATAATTTTTTTTCAAAATAAATTGATACATTAAGTTAACCAGAGTTTTGCCCTGAGTGAGGCACTAAAAGGGGTCATAATGATTCAGCTTTTTGTGGTGCTTTTCTGGTCAGACTCACAGAACCTTTGTTGTCTGGCCTTTTCACTGAGTCAACTGCACCAGCTCCAGGGATAGCTAGCTGCCCATCAGAGCAATTCAAAAATGCCGCATTCACAGAGGCAACATGAGCAGCCAGTAAAACCTCACATTATGAATATAGGGCATTGAGAAAGAGTGAAATAGTCTGATTAGCCCATCTCCTGGTGACTTGCAATTTCCATTTCAATGCAATCAAAAGAGGATGGACATAGCTTCTATGTTGTTAGCTCCTCAAGTGCCCTGGATGAAGTGCAGGTGTAGGGGTGGTGGGAAGTGTAACACTATGACCAATGCTGTTGAGTCACATGCCCATGCCTGGGGGGAGGAGGTTGTGCCATGATTGGCAGCCCCCTCTAGAAACATATAGGACAAGAGAAACGTAGTTCCTGCAGAGGAAATTGGGATAACATGGAAACACCAGGTGGTGTGTATTATTCTCACGTGCAAAAACATAACCAGTCTAGCTGTCCTGTAGTTAAGGGCAATAGATGTCATAAACAACTGGGGGATGGCTATGTTCCATTTATTGGAACTCAACTTGGCATAGGCCCCAAGAGGATCATTCCCAGTGACCCCATCCACCTTGCAAGAAAAGAATCAGTCAAGACTAGAAGGAAGCTCCAAGCTAGGGATAACCAATGGAAAATAATGGAAGCCATGCATTTGATTTAAAATTTCCTAGACATGTTTTTAACTGATAAGGTCTAATTATAACAGGTGCTCACAGGGAAATGCCTATTAGCTATATCTGGGTCCCTCTTTATAAACTGTATGTATGTATGTATGTATGTATGTATGTGTATATATGTTATGGCCTGCTCAGCCTACCCTGGGGATGGGGCTGGCGTAGCATGTGGTGCTGAGGATTGAACTGCGGTCCCTGTAGTTGCCTAAGCTTGCCTAAGCAGGCACTTTAGACCCCTGAGCTATCTTGAAGGTCCTGGGTCCCTCTTTAAAGTCAGTCATATATATCAAAGTCCTGTCTCTGCTCAAGAGGATTGAAAAAAAAAAAAAAAAAAAAAAAAGACGAGGATTTTCAATGGTTGGGGAGTCAGAACGGCATATAGACCTAAGCTGATAGTCACTGTGATGACCCACATGGATGGTCGGCCCAGCACCAAGTCCCTTCCATTTTTAATTCTCAGACTTTGGCAAGACTGGCTGCTTGAAATTTGCAATTTGATGCAAAATAAAAAATAGGAAGTGCTTTACTTCATATTAAGAGTGTGAGTCAATGGCAGCAACACATTGAACTAAGCACAAGGTCTTTCTGGGGGAGGGGCCTTCCTGTGCTTTGCTTCTAATTCTGCATATTCCTTCACCCTCCGCTTCCCTCCAATTCAGTACTGAAAATACAAAAAAAACAGCGAGTCCTGCCAGCCAGCGCTGAGCAATGGGCATCTCTCTGGACAGCTGGCTCAAGCACCACAAGACCAGGGCAGAAGAAAGCCCTATCACAGGAAACGTAAGTGTGAGTTGGGGCAACTTGCCCCAGTACACAGTCTGAGTTTGAGGAGGCAACAAGAAATACTGAGCACTGCGCTTAGATATGGGAAACTTCTCCGAGACTCTGAGTGTTGTGTTCAAAAAACGAGGATCATTGATGATGTTTACCATGCATCCAATCACAAGCTGGTCGGCACCAAGACCCTGGTGAAGAACTGCGTTGTGCTCACTGACTGCTTGCCGTACAGTGATACGAATCCCACTATGCACTGCCCCTGGACCAAAAAAAAGTGGGGTGGGGGGGCTGACTCCTGAGAAGGAGGAGATTTTAAACAAAAAAACGATCAAAGAAAATTCAAAAGAATTTTGAAAGGAAAAAGAACGCCAAAATCAGCAGTCTCCTGGAAGAGCAGTTCCAGCAGGGCAAGCTTCCTGCCCACATTGCGTCAAGATCAGGCCAGCATGGCTGCACAGATGGCTGTGTGCTAGAGGGCAAAGAGCTAGAGTTCCATCTGAGGAAAATAAAGGCCTGGAAAGGCAAATAAGCCTTCCCTCCTGGCTTAACTCGTGTAATAAAGGTGTTTCTTGTTCTGAAAAAACAAGTAACGATAAGCTCAATTCAAAATATCTCTGCAGCTAGAGAGGTCCTGAGGAAAAAGAGATTCACACTTCTAAGAATTTTATCCTTCAAGTGTGTCTCACATGTCAACGGTGTTTACCCCTACCTTCACCCAAGAACAGCCCCTGTGTCCTTGGTGGTACTTGGGTTGAAGACCTGAAGATGCTGGCTTTCAGGGCGGAGCCTGGGCCACGGGGTTCAGTAACTACCTCCATTTACTGAGCCCTTACTATTTGACCAAGTGCAGCCCTCAACATTTTATATGCATCAATGTCTGTCCATCCTCATAACATCTCTATAAGCCAGGCCCAGAGCAGAGAATTACTGCCTTCATTTGTCCAGAAAAGACTGGAGCAAAAAAGAGTTTATTAGATCCGGTGAGATGGTTCAGTGGTCTAAAGCACCTGCTTAGGAAAGCTTAGACAACTGCAGGCACTGTGGTTCTATTCCTGGCACTACATGCTGTGCCAGCCCACCAAGGTGGGCTGAGCTGGCCATAAAAAAAAAAAAAAAAAGATGTTCACTAAATAATGAAGCCCAGACAGTGAATAAGAGCAGAGCTAGGATCTGAATTGAGATGTGACACAGAGCAGAGTTCCCTCTTTCTGCTTTGGTTAAAATGTTTGATCACTCCATTTCTAACCAATAGAGTCTCAGAAGCCAAACACAGAGTAAATGAAGATCTTATTCTCTTTTATATATATATATATTTTTTTATTTTATTTTAGGGAGGGGTCTACAGGTTGTTCAGGGTCTGATTACTAGATTGCACTCATTGTGATCTGCCTATTTATAGCCTCCCAAGAGCTGGGATTACAGATGCAGGCCACCACGCCTAGTCTCTTTTGCGATCTCAGAGCACTCTGCAGGGGCACAGCCAGCATGGCAGGCCCAGGGATCAAAGTCCTGGCCCCTGTGCCTGCTTGCAGAAGCTTTAATCCACTGAGCTATTTGGTTGGCCCTGAACTTCTTTATTGTATGAAAAGATAAAACAATATTTCATAATAAAATAAAGAGAAAAACAGCAGTCAATGCTTCACATACTGTTATCTTGAAAGTAGTTACTCAAACTATAAGATCAAAAAGATTCTTACAAAAGTAATAGATAACACAAAGCTTTCTTTTCAACAAAGATAAACTGGTAGTATAACTCAAACTAGTTAGTATATACACAAAAATATTTTTGAAACAATAGAGCATGCAAGTATGAGAATTATTTGCGCTTCTCCCCTCCTACTTCCTATTCATTTCACTTTTATTTTGTTCTTTGTTTATATTTTATTCTCATTTAAGAGAAACTATGTGATATTTGAGCTTCTGTATCTGATTTATTTCACTTAACATGTTTGCAGCTGCATCTTTGATTTGCAGATGCCTCAAGTTTCTCTTTATGACAGTGTAGTACTCTACTATGCATAAATACCACATTTGATCCATTCACTTGTTGATGGACATATATGATTTCCAAGATGTAGCTATTGTACATTGCACTGCTATAAATGTGAATATTCACATAACCCTGTACTAGGATGCATATTGGAAAGATACCTAGAAGACAAATACCTTGGACAAATGAAATTTCTATACTTAGGTTTTTGAGAAATGTCCACCTGATTTTCAATAGTGGTTGTATGAGTACACATTCCCACAAAAAATGTACAAGAATTCCTTTACCCCCACAACCTTGCTAGCATTTGTTGCTATTAGATTTTTTGATGATAGCCATTCTTTCTTGAATAAGATAGTATCTCATACAAAAAATACATGTTTTGTTATACAGGTCTTGCTTTACCTTGCCCTTGACCACCCAGCAGAAAAGCTTAAACATGACACATAAAACGTAAGAGTAGTTTAGTATGCTGAGCTGTAAAAGGCTTAAATCAACAGCTTCCAACATTGCCAGTTTTGCCAGTAACACACTGCAATTATGGAACATTTGACTATGTATATGACTACCTTCTCTTAGATCAAAGAGAAGAAGTCTATTGTACCAATAACCATTAGAAAATTTATCATGTCTACACCCTATGCCCTATAACTACAACGAGGACAACAATATGCATTGCATCAATTATTGTGAATGTACTACTAAAGTGTTTTGAAACTGTCATATTGTAATTTCTTATTAAAAGTAATTTTTAAAAAAGATAGTATCTCAGTGTAGCTTTAATTTGCATTTCTCTAATAGCCAGTGATGAGGAGCAGTTGTTTGCATATTTGTTCACCATTTATACTTCTTATTCTTTGAAGTGTCTATTCATTTCAGTTGCCTGTTTTTTGATTGGATATTTTAATTGTGGGAGTCTAACTTTTTTGAGTTCTTATATATTCTTGATATATAATATATACATTAAGTCCTCTGACTGTGGAATAGCTGCCAAAATTTTTTCCCACTTTGTGTTGGTTATTTCCGTTGCTTTGTGAAAGCTTTTCGATTTAATAAGTTAATTTGATTGTTGATGTTATTTCTTTCTTTAAAAATGTATTTAGTATAGATATACAGGGTCTCACTGCACAGATTGGACTTGTGATCCTCCTGTTTTCAGCTTCCCAAGCACTGGGATTACAGGCACATGTCACCATGCCCAGTCTCAATTGCTGTCTCAGTGCACTCCAGGGGCAGGGTCAGCACGGCACGCCGGGGACTGAACCCCGGTCCCTAAGCCTGCCTATGCAGGCAGAGCTTTAGTCAGCTGAGCCATCTGACTGGCCCCTATTGGTATTATTTGCTGTGCTACTGGGATTCTGTTCAGAAGTCTTCACTTACACCTATGAGGAAACATTATTATCTTAAGTTGCATTTTTATGTCTTTGCAGTCCTCACATTCTGTTAAAATCATCAACCTTGAAAACTATCACGGGAAAAGAACCAAAGGTAAGCCAATTGATGTACACTTGCTAGAAGTAAATGTCAAACCCTAACTCATCACCTGTTCTACACATCTCTGGGTTCAGAACTAAGCTCAAGGAAGTATAAGGATGTAATCTTACTGGATAAACCAGTGAGTAAAATGCAGGAGAAATGAATAAACGTAAAAGGGCTCAGCTACTGCTCTGGCAGTAGCTCTTGGCAGCGGACCTTGGTGTCATCCACATGATACTGGCCACTGAAACTAGGCGTGGTGTTGCATGCCTGTAATCCTACAACTGGAGAGGCTGAGGCAGGAGGATCACTGCAAGTTGAAGGCCAGCCTGAACTGAGCTGCACAGTGAAAACTTGCCTTTCAAAAAAAACTACTCAGACATGAAGCTTAGTGGTGCAGCACCTGCCTGGGAAGCCTGAGGTCCTAAATTCAACCTCCAGTACCAAAAAAGAGAATTCCAACAATGTTTTAGGAAGGCTATTGAGTCTGTGGGATCTCAGTGTGGGGAGCACTCATTCCATCTGTCTACATGCCAAGGGAAGGATGAGCATTGATCTTGCTCTTATATTATCTTAAATTCTGTATCTAAAGTGTTTCACTTGCTTAGCTTTCCCCTGGCTCTGGCTTGACGTGTTGTTTTTGCCAGATAAGTTTTGGGGGTCATTTGTTATGCAGCTATGGCTACCTTATACGCAGCTTCTGCATGACTGTCTGATGACACAACAACTGACGTCCTTATTTACTCTAAGTTTATACTCACTTTTGTTCCATGTCACTCTTCTAGCTTTTCCAGCTACTAGAACACAACTAGCTACAGGCCCAAGCAGGGTCCTTTCCACTTACCCCATCCACCTCCCAACCAAAGAATCAGTCAAGACTAGAAGGGAGCTCCAAACCAGTGCTAACTGATGGAAAATAATGTAAGCCATGCATTCGATTTAAAATTTCCTTGTAGCCATGTTTTCACCTGATGAAAGAAAGTCTAATTGTAATGCTGTATCATATTGCATATTTTCTGTTATTAGAATTTTGTTTAACCTTGTATATCCAAAAAATTATCTTTTTGACATGAGGCACATTGAAAGGCTTGCCACCTGCAGCTGTCATGTTGAACAGAGCAGCTCCACATACATTCCTAAATATATTTCCTCAAGAGCAATGGTGACAGAAGGTGTGAGTAAGAAACAGAAGGAACAGGAAGAGCTGAGCTTCTGCCAACCTGAGGTCACACCAAACCGTGACCCAAGAGCAATTATGCCCAGCATGCTGCCAGCTGTAAAACATCTGCTTATGCTGTCCTCTCTCCCAGTTCTTGCAGTTCTGCCATGTACTGTTCAAATGTCATCACTTCTGTGAAGCCTTCTATGAATGTCTAAATTCTAAAATAGTTCATAATGGCCTTTCCAATAGGAGCTACCTGGTGTTAAGAACTTCCTCTGCACCAAGCACTGGGCTAAGGGCTTACCTGAAATCATATGATTTGATGTCTCACAAGCAATATCACAGCATAGGAATTCTTATCCTCATTGTGCAGAGGAAAAACTGAGGCCCAAAGAGGTAAAAAGGCCTCCCTGAGCTCGCTCAGCCAAAATTTAGACCTGAGATTCTCAGGCACCACTGGCAGTGCTATTATGTCTGGTCCCTTGCTGTGCCAAAGAGGATTCCTCAGACCAAACCATTAGCACTACCTAAACCTTGTGAGCGATACAGAATCTCAGGTCCTTTCTCCAAGTTTTATTTTGTAGTAGGACACGTTTCCAGTACATAACCATTATATTTCCTGGGTGGGGTTGCTACACAGACCCAACATATCTTAACTCCTTTTCAGCCCTTCATCATCTTCCACTTCTGCCTTCCCCATTTCTTCCCTCCCTTTTGCAAAGATTTCCCCACTTTCTATTATCTTTCGTTTTGCTCCTTATATTTTGTTTCTCACATAAGAGAAATCATGAAATATTTAAGCTTGCATGTGTGATTTATTTCACTTAACATTATGGGCCTATGGTGCATGTGTTCTCCTACAAATAACTCAAATTTACCCGTCCCCCTTATGGCAGAGTAGCAGTCCATTGTACAAAAATGCTACATTTCCTTTACATAGTCATCTGTTGGTAGATGTGTAGGATACTTCCCACATTTAGGTATTATGAATGCTTCTATAAACCTGCGTATGCATGTAATATGAATAGATATCTTTCAGGAAGCTATCTAGAAGGCAATTAGCTAGATCAAATGGGATTTCTGTTTGAAGTTTTTGAGGAAGCACCACACTAGTTTCCAGTGATTGTACTGGCTTATATTCCCACAAACAATGTAGAGGGGTTCCTTTTTCCCCAGCCTCTTTAGCATATATTATTGTTTGATTTCTTGATAATAGTCATTGTTCTAGAGTAAGATGAAATCCCAGTGCTGTAATTACATTTCTCTAATGGTCAGATACATTGAACATCTTTTCATGCGTGTTATGGTTTGTGTCTAGTCATCCCCCAAAGCCTTGTGCAGTCATGGAGTGCTGTTCTGGAGTTCGTGATTAACTCATCATCCAGAGTTGGGATTATGGGTGTCAGTGCTACACCCAGCCTGTCGCGGATAATCTGCTGCATAAGGGAGACAGACTTGCTCTCTGCTGCCATTGTTGCTGCTGCTCCTCCCATTTGCTCTTACTCTTTACCACCACCATGAATGGCGGCTCTGCCTTGTGCCACTCTGCTTTGGAGCCAGCTGAGTATGGACTGAAACATCCACAGACTGTGAGCTAAATAAACCTTTCCTTCCTCAATTTTGGTTGTTGGGTATTTTGTCCCAGCAACAAGAGAAAAGTAACAGAGACAGTGCATCAATTAGCCATTTGTATTTCTTGTTCTGAAAGTGTCTATTCATTTTAGTTGCCCATTTTTTGATTGGGTCTTTTATTTTGGGAAGGTCTAATGTTTTTGCATTGTTTATATATAAGAGACATTAGTGATAGGTTCTGGCCCTAGTATGAATTGCTGAATCATTATGGTGGTCATCTAATATGGCTAAAGCCCTTAAAACAACAGCTTATCTTCCCAAAGACCACCTCCCCCTTCTTCTCCAACTCAGCCCAGGGTGCAATTTCCTTTCACCTGTCCCGCCACCTCAGGGAAGGCCCCAGTCAGCTCCTCAGGTAGATCTAAACATCCTCCTCAAACCCCACCCCTGGCAAAAGGCCATAAAAGCTTCGGCCTCCCTTAGTTCCAATTCAGAGAATTCCTTATCTTCCCTGAATTCTCTCTGTGTCCTCCAGGATAAAATAAAGCCCCTTTCCCCTTTTCCTTCTGCCTGTTTCTCTGCTGCAACACCGTGGAAAACCTATCAATTAGTACTCGGCCCAAGGATAGCTGGCCAAAATTTTTCCCTTTTCTGTAGGTTGTCTCTTCACTCAGTTGTTCCTTTGCTGTGCAGAGACTTTAAAAAAAAAAAAAAAATTATTTTCGTTTATTTATTTGTTTGCTTGTTTGTTTCTTTATTTATTTTTATGGCTGGCTCAGCCTACCCTGGTGGTGGGGCTGGCACAGCATGTGGTGCCGGGGATCGAACCGCAGTCCCTACAGTTGCCTGAGCTTTCCTAAGCAGGCGCTTTAGACCACTGAACCATCTCACCGGCCCTGTGCAGAGACTTTTGACTTTGACATGATCCCACTTATTGATTCTGGTGTTACTTCTAATGTAGTTGGTGTTCTGTCAGAAGGTTGTTGCCTATGCCTACATCTTCAAGAGCTTTATCCATTTTATCTTGCAGAAGATTGTTTCGTTTTTACAGTTAGAAGTTGATCCATTATTTTCCATTATTTTATTTACTTATTTATTTATTTATTTATTTATAGTAATATAGAGATGAGACTGAAGGTCAATTAATATCCCTAGAAGCAGGGAACAATAAACAGAGCTTAGGGAGGGCTGCTTTCTGTTACTTGGAAATCCCAGAAAGCTGAAATTCAAGGTTGCAGATAGCAGCTTATCCTGCTGGTGCCCTGTTCTTTGATCCCTTGCTCAGGATGTTAATGACTGTCTCCTCCCCTGCTCCTTTGTTATCTGTTAACATTTGTGTGAACCTAGTGTTAGGTAAATAGTAGAAGACACAGTGATTTGTAGTCTATATTCACCAAAGTAGTTAGCACATTTCTTAGCCTGTTTTTAGCCCTCAATAAAGGTGAGCTTTGTTGTATGTGTTGGTGCCGAAAGAAACGACAAGACCCGATGAATTTTGTTCAGAGGTCTCACTGAGATTTGTCTCTCTCAAAGTGAGCCCAGAACCCCAAAGCATCTCAGCTGTATTTTGGGCTAGTGAACATCATCATGTGAGGACGCTTTCTCTATTGACTTCCACCTTTTCCCTATCACTAGGTTCACACAAACGCTAATTAAAAACATTCCAAGCAGGGGAAGAGACAGCCATTAACATCCCAAGCAAGGGAGAAGACAACAAACAAGGAGCCATCAGGATAAGCTGTTAAGTGCCTCCTTGAATCCCAGCTTCCAGGAATTCCCAAGTAACAGACTACAACTGTCCCTGGGCTTTGTCTATTGCTCTCCACTTCTTGAGATGTTAATTTCTTATCTCTACAAGCTGTTTCTAGAGCTCTGGGCTCACTTAGAGAACTCAGGTGAGATCTCTAAAGCTATATTCACTGGTTCTTCTCATTTCTTTTGGCACCAGCTCATAACATACCACATTTATTTTTAAATGTATTTAGTACAGGATCTACAGAATCTCACTACACAGATCAGACTTGTGGTGATTCTCCTGTTTTCAGTCTCCCAAGCGCTGGGATTACAGGTGTATACCACCATGCCTAGTCTCAGTCGTCATCTCAGTGTGCCCCAGGGGACAAACCCCAGTCCTTGTGTCTGTCTAAGCACTGTGCTTTAATCTGCTGAACTAACTGGTCAGTCTGTTATTTTAATTTAGCACATGGTGACACATGTAGGTCTAGATTCAATTTTTTGCCTGTGGATAAGATTCTCAGGACTTACCTCAAATTACTGAATCAGAATCTGCATTTTAGGGGCTGGGGAGATAGTTCCATGGCATAAGCGCCTGCCTGGCAAGTGCAAGGTCATGAGTTCAAACTCCAGTCCTGCCAAAAAAAAAAAAACAATCTGCATTTTAAGCTGGGTTTGATGGGACATGATTGTAATCTCAGCACAGAGAAGACTGAAGCAAAGGATCATCATGAGTTGAAGGCTAGCCTGGGGAACACAGTGAGTTAAAAATAGATAAATCTGAATTTTAGCAAGACTCCCAATTATTAATAGAAATACTAAATTATAAGCCATGCTGGTCAGAACCAACCTACTTTTATAGTTTCTTGACCATGTGTCTGCTTCCCCCTAGGCCACTAGGCCTGTTACAGTCACTTTCTTGATTGTCCAAGGTCTTCTCCAACCCATTCATGCATTGGAGCTTCTACAAACTTGCCCACTTCCATCTTGCCTAGAGAGGGGAACAAGAATGTGCTGCATGTGGCCAGTGGGGGGTGGGGTGGGCATCACCTCTCCTTGACAATACCTGTTCCGCTGTAAGAGCACAAAGCATGCCAGTTCCCTAGGACCTACAATAAACTGCACTGTCACAGAACTAACTCTCCAAAGCTGATGGGTGTCAGCACCAGGACTGAGCTGTGTCATCTGATGACTGCCTTTGAGGAAAGTGTTTCTTCCAAATAGAACCCATGTGGCTGTTTTATGAAGTATTCATTTTGATGGCTACTCAGCAGCAGTATCTTTGGGAATGGTTCTCCAACAGGAGGTAGAAGTTAGAAGTGAGCTACTTAGTACCACATCAGATTAAGAAAGTACCAGATGCCCTTAGTAGCGAATCAGGTAGCTGGTGGGAACTGGGAGACGGAGGAGGCTGAAGCTTGATAGTGCTGTATTAGCAGAGACACCCCTGGTAACACTGGTGCTCACATCTCAAGAGAGGACGTCACAACCTCACAAACCATTCAAAATTAGAGTATTGGGGGTTCAATGTTGGTTCTAAGCAACAAGATGGAATTATCAGGTTTTAGAACATTGAAGTTGGCTGTTGCACATTGGTGCATAGTGAAGGTTTCTGAAATATTTGCTTACAGTTAAGTGGGGATTATCTTGGGCTGAAATTTTATTCATTGTGTTTTGGAAAGATCAAAGCCAGGACTCTGTGCTTGCCAGGCAGGTGCTTATGCCGCTGCGCTATCTCCCCGGCCCTATTCATTGTGTTTTAATTATTATTTTTATTAGCACACATTGGCAGTACATCATGATTACATTCATTATTACATTCATGATTACATTACATTATTGGGGAAATGGTTTATGTATACAATTCATCCTAATTCCTTTAAAGTCCGGACCTTCCCCTTCCCTTTCTCTCCATCTCTCAGTCCTTACTGACAGAGACCACATGGAGGCTATGCTGAGCAGGCTGTAGAAATCATCAACTGGCTTTCTATACTGACTCACGAGTCTGTCCCAGGCCAAAGTGACTTGCTTGATGAGCCAGTGACTGGCAGCAAAAACAGCACTTTCCATGCCAAGGTCACAGTAGTGGCCTATAGTGGCCTGAGACATGGCGATGCCACTGAAGGCAAAATAACACTGCAGCTGGGAATACTAAGTGTCACTCAGATTTCCAGGGCAATAATTGATATAATCTTAGAGATAAAACAGGTTTCTCATTAAGCAAAGATTGACTGCTTGGAATGTCTTTGTTCTATTTTCACAAGGCCTTGTGCCTCAGCTGTTTTCTGTGCTTCTCTGCACACCCCCTGATATAGACCCGATAAGTAGAGATGTCAGGGTCTTAGCCACAGGGCTCTGACCTTCCCAGACCCGCATACACCACATTGCTTTTGTCTGCTGTCTTTTATTCTTTGCAAGACATGTGTCTAAGGGATTGAGACTGGCTGGCTTCTGATAACTGTCACTCCAAACAGGGAACCAAAACCTGGAAGAAGAAGGACCACCCAGAATGGAAAGAAACTGAGAGACAGAGGACTTTGCTGACTGAATTAAATGGCTGAGAGGGAGTAGAAAGGTAAGGGCTCACCACCATGAACAGCAGTTCTTATCTCATAATAACATGGCGCAGAACAGGTCAGCTGAGAAGCAGAGACATATTCAGCTGTTCTGGAGCTTATTAAAACACTCAAAGACTCATGGGCTGACTAAACTATCAAAAATGCTACAGGAGGTAACCAAATATAACCTATGTTTTCCTCAGGCAAGCATTTATTTAGATATAGGTAATTGGAAACAAATTGGAGAAAATCTTAAATGGGCACATGACACAGGAGAAATGGTTTCTCTGAGATTCTTTTTCAACTTGGAACGTCGAATCAGTCTTAAGTCCGTTATGGAGCTTGCCACTAAAGGTTTCTGCCTCAGGCACAGAGGAAGTAAATATAGTGGAGCTTCAGCCCCAAAGCCAAAGGCTTTATGGAAAAAGCCCCTCATCACTGTCAGAGACATTTAGGGAAAAACCAGCTTGACTTGAAAGGCCCTGGAAAGGCTGATTTAAATCTGAAAGAAATAAATATAGCTCCTAGTGTGTCTGATAGTGATTGCCAAAATAAAGTGCAAGTTTTTGCAAGTTTAAATTCTGTAAACATTTGGCACCTGATCTCATCTGAACAAGGAGAATAGGTGGCACAGTTGATTGTTTTACCAATAGACAAATCTTCTTTTGTAAACTATAGAAAATTCCTAAGAGAATAGGACCTCCAAAACAAAAATAACAAAAGGAAAATCTATTTTACCTGGGAAATAACCAAAAACAGGCCTGTGTACTTTATAAAGATGAGTGAAAAGTGCTTTAAAGGCCTTGTAGATATAGATGTGGTCATGTCCTGGCATCAGAATACTGGGTGTCTTTATGGCCCATTAAAAAGTCCCCTACCTCCTTGGTAGGGCTGGGGTACCCTCAACTTGTGCTGCAAAGTGCCTCAGCCTTGCTGGACTAACAAAGGGGCTTCTTGTTATCCTATGTGACACCTATTCTGGTTAATGTATGGGAAGAGAATCATTATAAAAATGGGATTTAATGTTGACTAGTAATTCTGATCTTAAAATTGAACAAATGATAACTAAAATGAGATTTCAAGTAGATGAAGTACTAGGAAAAAGCACCTGTACCTAAAAATGACTCGGTTGGGCTAGACAAATAGCTCGGTGGATTAAAGCACCTGCTTAGGCAGGCACAGGAACTGGGATTTGATCCCTGGTGTGCCATGCCAATCCTTTCCTCAGGGTGCACTGAGGCAGAGACTGAGACTGGGTGTGGTGGTGCACACCTGTAATCCCAATGTTTAGGAGGCTGAAAACATGAGGATCACCATGAGTCCAATTTGTGTAGTGAGACCTTGTAGACCCTGTACTAAATACATTTAAAAAAAAAAAAAAAGACTGGCTTGAGGTCAGGTATCAGCCACTTTTTTGATGGGAGCCATTCTTATTTCTCCCCCTAAAATAACTTTGGCTTTACAATAAAAAACAGACTCTCAGTGGACCCTTAAATAAGGAGAAGCTAATCTTGTTACACAAACTAGTTACCACACAGCTACAGCTGTGACATTTAGAAACCTATGTCAACCCCTGAAATACTTATATTTTTGTAATCCCAAGGGAATCAGATAAATAGTTATTATTGCAAGATTTAAGAGCCATAAATTTTTGCTTGTTCCCTGTGGGGCATTGCAACCAACTGTCCAGTCCAATTGTGATGGCCAGAGATTTGCATCTAATTGCAATTGATTTAAAAGACGGCTTTTTAAATATTCCCCTTTTCTCCATGAATAGACCAGCATGGCTAGTTAACATGGGGACAAGGTGTTATTTGTGTCTTGACAGATGGTGCCTGGTGTCCAGGAATGTATGTCCTCGGCAGGAGGCAGGAATGATGGTGGAGATAGCGCTGCCTGTTGGCCCCACCAACTCTGGTCTTCGAGAGGATGAACCTGTCCAAGGATCCTCATCCTTGGAGATCCACCAGCCAGCCAGAAAATGTGCATCCAGCTTACTGTGACTCAACTTCTGTTACAAAACAGGAAGGAGGAACTGATGGAGACCATGCTGAGGCAGCACTGACAGGCTGTAGAACTGATGGAGTGGCTCTCTACGTTAGCTCATGAATCTGTCCCAGGCCTAAGTGACTTACTTGATGAGCCAGCAGTTGACATGCAGAAACAGAATTCTCCATGCCAAAGGTGATGGTAGAGGCCTGTGGTTGCTGGTGGCATGGTGATGCCTCTGAAGGCAAGATGACACTGTGGCTGAGCTCCCACTGTCTTTCCATTTGCAAAAGACCTATTGAGACCAGATGTCCAGGAACACCTAAGTCTTACCTTATCAGTGTCTTCACATACTCCCTTCCCTTTCCATGTCACTGGCAAAGTTCTTTAAGGAACTGTACATGAGAAGCAGCAGCTAAATTAGAAACAAACACTTCCTTATTAGTAATTGGTTCTAATAATCACCAACATAGAACTCCCCTCCAAAAAAGCTATGTCAAGGTGCTCAGTTTAAGCTCTAAGTTAAAATATGCTTTATCTTTTCAATTCATACATATAAATCCAAGGTCAGGGTACTGTGAACCTGGTGAAGAAGGAGGCAGAGTACAGCTTCACACACTGACCCCACCCACTTATTTTTAATGTAACCATATAGTCACTGTTTTTCTACAATAGCATATAGGACCAACAAGTTGTAAACTTCTAGGAGGCACCATTCATACAGTAGCATCCCCTTGAGTTGTGTAGTGTGTAACTTGCACAGCCACAGACTTTAATTCATATAAAGTTTAACCTGCCTGGTTCTGAATTTCCTCATGTCCAAATTGAATTGACTTCTAGAACGATTTGGAGGACTCTTGTGAAACTATACAATACTTTAGCACACCATGTGTATTAACAGAAGAGAATAGTAAATAATCAAGAACATAAACATTTTATTTCATCCTAAGAAATCTTGTTGTCTTGTAGGGTATGAGCCAGATGGTTCTGGAATGTTTCCCATAATTCAACTCTTTTGGTTGTAAAACACCTTTGTCAGCAATCCAGAATGCTCTGGAGCTTGGTTTTATTAAGAACAAATAGGTCATTCTAGTAGCACAAAAGTGTCTCCGCCTCATCAGACTAATAGCAAGTAGGATGCTCATCCTTGAAGGGCACTAGCAGGGCGATGTGCCTACTGTAAGTTGGCATGACCTCCCCCTATCTGCCTGGTCCCTGGAGGGACAGGCCCTCCAGTTACATTTTCCCAGCTTAGAGTTGCACTCCATAGATGACCTCCTGTCATTTGTTTGTCTGATGGGCATTATTTCTTCTAAGAATCTAATTAGGATCTTTTAAAGAGTTCAGCCTGGGAGCAAGGGAATTAACTATGACTCAGAGTGTGTGCTGGCCAAAGCCAGGTGAAAAGTGAGAAGATCATTTGTTGACTTATTTATCCATTTATTCAATATATAAACTCTGACAGTGCTTCCTCCTTGTGCCAGCCTATGTTGGGAGATGAAACCAATAGAAATAGAGGCTGTGTCTACACTGTTCAGCCACACAGCATACACAGGCTCCACTTAGTTAAACATAGGGCATGTGATGCCAAATCCCCTCTCCTTTTCTTCTTTTTGGGATCTTGTGGTTTGGAACTTTTTGCCAGGGGAGCAATACAATATAGAACACATATTAAAAGATTATTTTATAATGAATCACTCAAATAATCCTATACAAAGAGTGCAGGCAATCTGTCCACACATTAAAGACCAAAGAATCCAGCTGAGGGCCTAGATCCCGTAACAATGTCTCATGAAGACTCGCTTCACAGATCCATGCTAGGAAAGCCCAAAGCTTAATGGTGGAAGCTAGAAAGTCTATGCCAGTGAGAGGAAGACTTTGTGCTACCAGACTGAGGGATCTGAACCAGAGCCAGGAAGCAATGCTCAAGGTAAGAAACAGCCCTGCTGCAAACATACCACAATCATCCTCAGCAACAGTGAGGTCCCGAGCTCCTCCAGTGATGAGGAAAGCTGAGTTCCCATCAGGGAAGACAACGTGACAAGCTTCTCCATGAGGCTGAGCAGTGCACCATCTTCTTCTCTGGAGCCAGGAAACAATGCTCAAGTTGAGGACCAGAGCTCCCCTAAAATTAACCATAGCTATTCTCAGTGATAATGAAGGTCCTGAGCTGCTCCTCTGATAAGAGCAACTAAGTTCACTAGGAAAGCCAGCATCAGAAAGTCCCCCAGCAGAGTAGCCCAAGAGAACCAGCAGCTTCTTCCAACTGCTGCAGCAGCTTCTCCAAACAGCTTCCCTAACACCCTCCAACAGCAGCTCCAGTTCTGCATCTTATGCTGCTAGCAACAATTCTCAGCTGGGCCTCCCACACTCAGCACCACAGTAGTTCAGTTCAGCTGGGTGAAACAAGTTGCCCACCAATTGGCATTCCACCACAGGGTCAAAGGAAGATTATAGTCACAGCTCCCTAGCTTCTCCTTGAGGCCACATAACTAATTCCAACTGATGGGCTGTAGCAGAAGTGGCCAGTGTTAAGACAGGATGCTACCTTCAACTTTGTCTTACTCTGCCACTGGGATGAAGAAGGCGGAGGTTGAGGCACATGAGCATCTGTTAGCTCGAGTCTCTGCCAGTGTGTAAAGCATGCTCCACCCCATTCCTCGCTGTCTCACATATATCGAAAAATGAGGAGTGTGCCTTTACTTTCCTAAATCATTGAGAAATTCACCCATTATTATGCACAATTTAGCTTCATATGATTAACTTGAAACCTTAACCTTCAAACTACTTAAAGTGATAGCAACAAGCTAAAGGAGAATAGTTATATACTTCATTTGTTTAGTAAAGTTTTGCAGAGGACAGGCTGAATGCCAGACCTCATGACTGGGTCACAAAATTGAGTGTAATCTCTGCTCTCAAAAGTTGTGTGACCTGGCTCATGGTAACTGCCCGGTAAATGATACTGTTCTAGTTACAGTACAGGTGCCAAGAGACATTCACATGGGCAGCGGGCTCCCATCAACACAGCAGATTATAACATGTTAGAGACCAGGCTATGTGATAGATTATGGGGGACCAGAGTAGGTGACTTAAGCTCCCTCTCCCAGCCTATATGACCCTGTTTCAGGAGCAGAGAGGTAAAAGGAAGTCTGTGTGTCCTCTAGCTATGGGTAGAATGCTAACAGCCTCGGCACTCCCAAGACAAGATAAGCACCTGCTGAGGACAGTTGTCAAAATACAGAGAAAATCTGGTTTCTCATTAACTTAATCCTTATCCACTCATTTTCCATAGTTACTGTTTCATAAAATGTGAACTTTCCCTCCCCCTGTGCTTCTTGCTAGCCAATAAAAGTTATCCAGCCTTGGAGGAGCCAGTCCACTAGAGTTGAACTCCTGGATCCCTTTGTACCCTGACATTTGTACATCTTTCTGTATTCTCCATTAGGTCCCCTATAGGCATCCAAGAGTCTGATTGGTTTTTTTTTTTTTTTCCCAGGTACCAAATTGCTTTATTTGAAGGAAATAAAAGAACTTAAGTAGATGTTCTGGTACAGTTTATAGAAAAGGTTAAGGAAGCCCCAACGTGCATGTGCTATCTTGGTGACATTAGCTCTCATTGTCACTGTCCCCCAGGGCATGCTTGTCAAAGAGGCACTCTGCCATGCTGGACTCAGGGGCTCCCATCTTGCACAGGTTGGTCACGTGGTCACCCCGCTCTTTGATGACCTTGATTGACTCTTGGTAGTAACGAAACCAAAACTTGTAGGGAAGGGAAGTGATTGGCGATGTGGATTTTTCTGATTATGCTTCTCCTACGAAGGCTTACCAGCCTCTTGTGAACACCCAACACAGCCATTAATGAAATCTCAGTTGCCCTTTTGTAAAGAATGGTGAATGGACCACCCAAAGTCATTTCCAAAAACACAGACCTTTAAAAGAAAATCAAAGTCATTAAACGCAATGTGGGAACCTGGCTTCTGAACAGAAAAAGGCCATCAGTGGGAAAAAGTGAATACCAAATGAAGTCTGGAGTATGGTGAGCCAATCATATTGACACTGTGGATTTCTTAGTTTTGACAGATTCACTACAGCTTTGTAAAATGTTAGCATAAAGATAACTGGGTGAAGGGTGAACTGGAATTCACTGTAGTTACTTTACAACTTTTCTATAAATCTAAAATCATCTCAAAATGAGTAATTGTTCAGAAGCCAGTGTTGTGGTGGGGGGTTACCCAGGGGCAGAGTGTGTGTTTAGTATTGGCAAGGCCCTGCCTTTTCTCCTCAGCTCCCCACATGGCCTGTGTTGTCTGCCAGGCATCCACTCCCTAGGTACTGGTGAGCCTATGAGTTGAGCAGCCAGAAAATCCATGGGAAGCATGCTGAAATTTGGAGGCCAAAAGCAACTTTTAGACCATAAATAAGTGCCAAATACTTTATGGAAGTACCTGTACTAAAAAAAAAAAAAAAAAAAAATTTAAAGGTTGGGAATGTTGCTCAATGCTATGTGGTCTTGAGCTTGATATCTAGCATCTCAAACAAATAATTCGGTGTTCATCTGAAATTCAAATGTGCCTGAGTGATCTCTGTTTTTATGCACTGACTATGGCAAGGCAATGCTGTCAGGTACATCATTGACAAACAGGCATTATTAAACCTTACTTTATAACTTAAAATGATACCATACCTCATGTAGGCTATAGATTTTACCATTTATGGTTAACATGAAACATTGCTTATTTCATTTATCCTAATTAACCAATTATAATGATGAAGAGTCCTATATCAGTGAATGATTAAAGAGTTAGTGAGGCCAGGCATGGTGATACATGCTTGTAATCCCAGCACTCAGGAAGCTGAGGCAGGAGGATCACTGTGAGTTCAAGACTCGCCTGGGCTACAATGTGAGCATAAGGGCAGTCTGAGCTTCATGGTGAAACCCTAACTCAAAAAGAACAAAACAAACAAAAAAAAGCATTAGTGAAAGAAAGAATGGATGAAAAAAAGAGAGGAACAAAGGGAAATAAGAAAGGAGTGGATGAATAAGCAATACATGAGTGAGAGTGAATGAGTAGTATGTGTTCCCATATTCCAAGCAAGAAAATAATAAATAGCTGCAGTCCACATCATAACTAGAGACACAACATGCACTTTGCTTATGCTTCTATAGTATTTTATAGTAAAGTTATCCAAACATTCCAAAAAGTTGAAAGAATGTTCAGTATTGACAAATACTGACTGTTAATACCTCAAGTGCTCTATTATACATCTCTCCAGGTGTGATGCCGTCTTGGTTTCTGGCACAATTCTGAAGAAGCTGCTCAAGTGGGTCCACAGTATGCCACACAACTCAGCAAGACCACCCCTTAAGATTTTTTGTTTACTTTATTTATTTATTTTTGTATTTAGTACAGGGCTTACACAGTCTACAGAGTCTCAGTACATAGATTGGACTCGTAGTGATTCTCCTGTTTACAGCCTGCCAAGTGCTGGGATTACAAGCATGCCCCACCATGCCCAGTCTCGATCGAAGTCTTGGCACACCCCAGGGTGGAACCAGCATGGCAGCCAGGGATGGAACCCTATGTGCTCTGCCTAAGCAAGTGCTTTAATCTGCTGAGCTATTTTGATGCCCCTTCCCTTAAGACTGATGGTTGCATAAGTCAGCAAAAAACTTATAGTGATACGTGTCCAGTTGCAATCTATGTGGTCTCATTAAGCATCCAGATATGTAACTCGGATCTTTTAGGTGCCCTAGAAAGTGCCCTCACACTGAAGCTTTTTCCCTCTGGCCTTCCACCTCGGTAAAACTATCTGGGCAAGATGAATGACAAATGTACATAATTCTGAAGTAGCAACTCAAAATCCACAAGTCATGGTGGACGGCCAGAAGCAGGAGGGGTACCATGAGGTCCCCAAATTCTGAGATGTAGGGACTTCTCTCTGCTTGAAAAACATCTTTTTCTCACATTTAGGAGGGGGATAGTACATGTTTTCAAGGGAGAGGGGAAATCCTGATTTGCAACA
>PVKN010010199.1:0-22904 GCA_004027915.1 Capromys pilorides
AAAAAAAAAAAAAAAAATCAACCTGACAAAACTAGTAAAAAATGAATTACATAGGGCGGGAGATAGCTCAGTAGAATAAGCACCTGCTTGGCAAGTGCAGGGTTCTGAGTTCAATCCCCCATACTGCAAAAAAAAAAGAAAAAGAAAAGAAAAGAAAAAGGAGGGCCCTGGAGAGATAGCTCAGTGGAATAAGCACTGGCAAGTGCAAGAACCTGAGTTCAATCCCCGGCCCCACATGCTGGGAGCGCTGTCCCAGCCCTGGATGTGATTTTAAAAAAAAAGAATTATATGTTCTCTAAACACATCTGGGATAATTTCCATTACTTTTTAGGTTTCACCTTGTAGAGTGGGTAGCAGTCTGTAATCTGCTCCTCTCACAAGTCTTAGGGGTGCAGGGTCTTGCCTGACCCTCAAGCCCTTGGCCAAAGAACTGAGCCCCCATAAGCAAAGACCCCCACACACTTGCTTCACTTGCTCCCATCCTGCAGTACAAGCACTGACTACTCCACACTGCTCAAGAAATCCTATGGCCGCTGAGGTAGATACATTGTTTGACTTTGAAAATCTCTTACTGAACCCACAATGTTTTGGCCCTCAGATAGCTCAGTTGTACCTATGAGAGCTGTCAACCCCAGATAGAGAAAGAAGGGCTCAGGAGTTAGCCAGTCCATTTTGCCACTAGTGTGACTGTGAACCTTGGTCTTGGGCCAGGTGTGGTGGAACACGCCTGTAATCCCAGCATTTGGGAGGCTGAGGCAGGAGGATCAATGCGGAGACTCTCTCTCAAAAAAAACTCAAGGTCTCTAGCTGTATTGGGTTGTTACAAGGTTAGAAGGCATAAACCAACTGGCTGTATGTTCTCAGCTCCAGCTACCCTCGCCCGGAGCCTCGTGTCACCAGCTCATCCCTCCAGGGCACTCAGTGGCACAAATTCAGGGATTGGCATTGAACAAATGCCTTGGGGCTGGAGAGATAGTTCAGTAGAATAAATGCTTGCCTGGAAAGCTCAAGGGCCTGAGTTCAATCCCCAGATCTGAAAAAAAAAAAAAAAAAAGCAAGCCTTGTCCCTGTTGAATTATGGGCCTCTGGAGCTCTGGGCCACCTGTTCCACAGAGGCATAGAGCCTAGCGCTGCCAGAGTTGAGGATCCACCCTACCTCTACCAGAGGTTGTAACATGTCAGATCAGGGAAAATAGGGCTGAGCAGACAAAAATGGGAGCATGGGGCTGTGAGAGTGACCCAAGGAGGGTCATCTCTCTGTGGAGACAGGGCCCAGTATGGCCAAGTGATTCTGGTCAGAAGCCAGAAATCCACACTTGCAGGTAAAATCTTCCACTGTTTCTAAGAGTTGGCAGTTAATGCAAATGTTTAAGAAAGCATTCTGTAGGTCAAGCTGGAGGTGCCTGACTCATCTCCAGCCAATAGGCTGCTTTAAGTGACCTGTTCTGGGAGGTCTGGAGCATAAGGAATGGAGCAGCCAGTTTAGAACGATCCCCTCTGCCCTGCCTGGACATGACAGCAACGTGAGTTCTCTGAGTACAGGTTCAGCACCCCAGGGCTCCTCCAGAACTGTCTCCTGCCTGTTTTCTAGTGCTCCAGCTATGACCAACAGATTTCTTTCCTGTCTCTCTCTGGCTCCAGAATGGGGCTGGTTCAGCACAACCTTACCAGTTAATTAAAACCTCCAAAATGAATACATAAGAACAGTCAACCTTCTGCCCATACCACTTGGCTTTGCCCCTAGATGGCTTCCCCTGGGGAGCAAACTCTTTCTGATCTGCAGAGCCAGGGACTGAGTGGATGTTGTCAGACAGAAAGTCTTTACTTTTATGGGATCTGTGCCAGGCAGGGTTTGTCCATAATTAATATCTACTCTGAGGTGCCCCACATGCATTCAGCCCTTCCTGAGGTGGTTAAGGGCTGGACACAAAGCTGAGTTTATCTCTGCTACCACTGGGGATTTAGAAATAGGGTGAATTTCATATCCAATCACAATGAATTTAGCTATTGCTGAATTGCTTTTTATGTGGTGCTTTTTTTTTTTTTTTGTATTTGGTAGAGGGTCTCACTACACAGTTCAGACTCATAGTGATCCTCCTGTTTTCAGTCTCCTCAGCACTGGGATTACAGGTGTGCACCACCACGCTGGGTCTCAGTGGCAGGCTCAGTGCATGGGGGGGTGGTCAGGGGTGTGGGGGCTGGGGATATGTGGTATGAGGGATCAGACCCTTTTCCCTGCACTTGCATAAGCAGGCACTCAGTCTGCTGAGCTCTCTTGCTGGCCCTTATGTGGTGCCTTTTTTAAATTATTACTTTTTTTTTAAATGGGGTCTCACTATGTAGTCTAGGCTAGTCTTCAATTCACTGTGTAGTCTAGGACGGACTTGGTTTTGTTTGATATTTTTGTTTGTTGCGACAGGGTCTCACTGTGTAGTTGACGCTGGTCTTGAGCTCACTGTGTAGCCCAGCCTGGCCTTGAACTCACAGTGATCTTCCTGCCTCATCCTCCTAAATGCTGGGATTACATGTGTGTACCATCAGACCTGGCCACTAGGCTGACTGTGAACTTGTGCTCCTCCTGCCTGGGTACTAGAGTTCTGTACTGTATTAGCACCCTCAGCTCTGGTTTGAATCTTAAATGTCCCCCAGGAGGCTCATGTGTTGAAGGTTTGGTTTCCAATGCTGCAGTGTTCAGAGGTGGGTCTCTTAGAAGAAGCCTAACCTCCTCAGTGGATTCATCCACTGCTAGGTTTGTAATTTGATAACATTACTGGGAGGGATTGGGAATTTAGGAGATGGGACAGAGTTGAATGAAATGGATCATGGGCTGCACCCTGGTGCCTCTGTCCTGTCCCTGGCCTTTTCCTCTCTGGCTCTCTCACCAGAGTCTAGTTAGTGACTTCTGCTTCCCGGCTTTAATAAATACTCCTACCATGATGTTTCTGCCTCAGCATAGGCCCAAAAGCAATGGAGTCATCTGACCATGAAGGAAAACCTCTAAAACCTGGAGCCAAGGTATGCCTTACCTCCTCCGTTATCCTCAGGTATCTAGTCACAGAGTCCAAAGCCAACGTGCAGGTCTCAGGCGCTACGCCTCCCTCTTTGTCTTAGTAGTAAAAGACTCATATTGCACTTGGAGTGTTCACAGAGTGAGTGCTGAAAACCTGCTTGGTGTCAGTACCCAGGAGTCTCAGGATGGTCCCTGCCATCTAGAGGGTTGTCTATTTTGAAGACAAATGAAAAAGACAGATCTGTTGAAAAATTAAGTTACCATATATAGCCATTTATAATTAAGTGTTGGTGAGAGATGTAACTAAAAGAGAGGTCAGGGACTTTAGGAAAGAGATCTCTGGAATATTTTTTGTTTGCTTGTTTTTGTGGTACTGGGGATTGAACTTAGGACCCTGCCCTTGCCAGGCAGGCGCTTATTCTACTGAGCAATTTCCCTGGCTCTGGAGCATTTTTATATTTTTAATGAATTTAGGACAGGGTCTACAGAGTGTATAGGGTCTCACTAAATAGATCGAACTTATAGTGATTCTCCTGTTTTCAGCCTCCCAAGCACTAGGATTACAGGCGTGCACCACCCCCCACCCCTGGGGAGTGGGTGGGACCAGCACAGCACACTGGGGATTGAACCCCGGCTGATACTATCTGGCCAGCCCAGTATTTTTATTTTGATTGTACTAGGGATTCACCTAGTGCTCAACCAAAGAGCTATGTCTCCAGCCCCTTTTAAAACTTATTGTGTGCTGGGGAGATAGCTCAGTGGCATAAGTAACTGCCTGACAAGTGCAAGGTCTGGTGGTTGATTCCTGGTACCACAAACAAAAATCTTATTGTAAGACAGCATCTCAGGGCCAGCCAGATAGCTCAGTGGACAAAAGCGCCTGCTCAGCCAGAGTGCAGTGGCCAGGGTTCAATTCCTGGTGTGCAGTGTAGGCTGACCCCACCCCTGGGACATGCTGAGACAGTGATTGAGACTGGGCGTGGTGATGCCCACCTGTAATCCCAGAGCTTGGGAGGCTGAAAATAGGAGAATCACTACGAGTCCGATCTATATAGTGAGACCCTGTACTAAATACGTTAAATAAATAAATAAAGACAGTGTCTCAGTCAGACTCCCCTGGCCCCTGTTGTCCTTCCAGGCTTCATGCCATCAGAGTCCCCCGGGCTGGCCACCATCACAATCCTTTCAAGCTAATTAAGATGGCTTTAAAGTGGTTTCCAAACTGGCCATTGTGGCACTTTCCTGTAATACCAGCATGCTGGGAGGCTGAAGCAGGATTCCAAGTTCAAGCTCAACCTCAACAACTTAGTGACTTAGCAAAATGAAAAATTAAAAAGGGTGGGGGCGGGGCCAGAGAGATAGCTCCGTGGCACAAGTGCTTGCCTGGCAAGTGCAAGGTTGTGAATTTGAACCCCAGTCCCACCAAAAAAAAAAAAAAAAAATAGAAAGGGTAGGGGCTTTCAGGTTACCTCAGTGGTTGAAGCACCTGCACGGGGAATCTCAGTCAGGTACAGGGGATGGTGGTTTGATCCCTACACCCACCCTTAAGGAAACCTGAGCCAGCCAAAAATTTAAAAATAAATAAATAAATAAATAAAAAGGGCTAGGGATATAGCTCAGTCTGAAGACCCTGTGTTCAAATCCTAATACCCCTCACTCATGATTATAGATCTACCTCAGTGATAGAATACTCCTGAGTTTGATTGGCTGCAGTGCTGCTGATAGATAACAATAAATAACATTACAAATAAAATGATTCCATTATGCACACCTATAATCCCAACTACTACAGAGCCTGAGGCAGAACTGTTTGAGTCCAGGAATTCAGAGCCACCAAGGCACCACAGCAAGACCTTGTCTTCAAACAACAACAAAATCCACACACATAAAATGGCTTCCAAATAGTAGCTATTATATTCCTGGTGCTAAGGCTGGCCCTTCCAGGAGCTCAGCTGCAGTTCATAGCTCAAAATGGGAAGTGTGTGGCTTGATGCCAGCAAGGCAGCTCTAGCAAGCAAGTCATCCTCCTGCTGAGTGCTAGCACCGGGCCCAGATGCCCTGTTTGAAGAGGCAGGCTTGAGGGCCCTCCTGGGCTGCAGTTCTGGCGGCTCCGTTTGCATTCCAGCCCTTCTCCTTTGGAGGAAGAACGCTTTGCATTTCAAATGAAAGGGCTTCTGTTCTGCTCTGCTAAGGGGCCAGGAGTCAGGACTAAGAGGCCACACCAAACTGATAACCAGGCCTAGGGGTGCTTTGATTGGAATCCTCAAAAGGAAAAGCTCTTCTCTGCCTCCTTTCCTTTCTCTTGCCCTAGGTGGATGTGGGAAACACCTAGAAGGCAGCCATTAGCCATACTCCACTTTCTTGGAGGTATACTGTGTAGCTACAAAGATGCTCATGAATGTGCCAAAAACATTATGATGCTTTGTCAAGTAAATATACTGGTCATGAACTGTTATGTATGAAGACTAAATTTCTCCTGTTTTCTTTAAAATTCTGAGTTGCCAGGCATGGTGGCATATCCCTGTAATCTCAGCACTCAGGAGGTTGAGGCAGAAGGATCACAGAGAGTTGGAGGCCAGCCTGGGATAAATAAAGGTCACTCTGAACTATACAGTGAGACCCTGTCTCAGAACAAAACAAAATTCCTATGAGTTAAAAGGCAGGAGCTATAGATTTGGGGCTTGGGGAGATAGCTCCATGGCACAAGTGCCTGCCTGGCAAGTGCAAGGCCATGAGTTTGAATCTCAGTCCCACCAAAAAAATAAAATAAAAGGCAGGAGCTGGGCCATGGTGGCACAAGCCTATAATCCCAGCACTTGAGAGCCTGAGGCAGGAGGATCAGTGCGAGTTTGAGAGTAGCCTGGGCTACAAAAAAGTGAGCTCAAGGCCAGCCTGAACTGCATAGCGAGACCCTGACTCAAAAAAGACAAAAAATGAAAAAATAAAAACAAAAACAGCAATAACAAAAAGGCAGGAAAGGGGCTGGGGAGATAGCTCAGTATCATAGTGCTTGCCTCACAAGAACAAGGGCCTGAGTTCAATCCCCAGTTCTGAAAAAAAAAAAAAGGCAGGAGAGTTCTCCTTAATCAGATTGAATATTAAAATCATATTTAGAATTATTAGGCCTTATATTAAGATTCAGATAGGACAATGGATTTGTCCTATCTGTACCTTTTTCTCTGAATTTTCTATTAATAAGCATAATTTTTAATAGAAAGGCATTTTTAAATGGTCTGAATTCTGATTTCACAAAATTTCCTTTCAGCTTGAGGTTGGGTGTGATTTGGCCTACCTAAAACATGGATTTACGGGGAAAAGTTATGGCATTTAAATTCATAACTAAAGCACTACATATAACTGGGAGAGCTGGAATAGGATTGGTGGCAGCCCAAGCTTCAGTGGCTGGCTTTACTCACAGCCCTTCCATGCCTTTGAGACAACTTAGCAGGTGGGGGGAGCACCCAGAGCTACGCCGGCTCCTCCAGCACCTTTGAGTGATTACAAAAGGTGCTCGGCTTGGCTGGCACAGGCTGCCTGCAGCCCCACTGCCCTCCTGGCCCAGGCCCCAGTGAGGCTCAACAGGGGAAGGAGGTAAGTGGGAGTAACCAGCAGGTCACTCACTCCTGAGAAAGCATCTCCAAGAACCACCATGGTTGCCAGCACCTGTGCCCTCCACCCAAGGAAGACACCAGGTCAGCTTCTCTGCATTGGGCATCTAAGCCTTCCCCACGGAAGCGCCGAATGCACATCCACACCCACTGCACGCAACTCACCGTGACACCAAGTGGACACACACCCAACACATGCGCACACACACAAACCTTGGCTGAACACAGTCCCTGTGGGTCCACAGTCCCTGCTGCCAGATCAGCGGGAGGGGAACAAATTGCTTAAATACTGTGTTTCTGGATTCGTTAGTCTCCTTTTACAATATTATCAACTATAACTCTTAAACGTGCTGGCACTTCTGCTGTCTTCTTTATTGATTAAAGATATTATTTGTCTATAATGCCTGCCTGGCAAATGCAAGGTCCTGAGTTCAATCCCTGGTTCCGCAAAAAAAAAAAAAAAAAGATATCATTTGTCACTGTCACAACGGAAGCTTGGAGTTGGACCCTCTGTACAAGCATTTCTTTATTTTTGAATTTCAAGGATTGAGCCCAGGGCCTCCACAAGCAAGACCAGCACTTTACCGTTGGCTACAGCCCCAGCTCCAGCCTCATAAAAGCACTGAGAGAAGAGCTGAGGACTCGGGCTACCCATCAATGTCTGTGGGGAGGGACCTCACCAAAGAGTGTCCTACTCACAGACTTTTGGGGGGCTAGAACACAAGCCAATCAGTGCTCCTCACAATTGGCTGTTGTACATTAGACTTTTAAGACCGGGAGAGCTTTTTATAAAACTCTAATGCCTGGAACCCATCCCAGGGTTCCACTGGGAATCACTGGGGTGAGCCTCAGGCTTGAAGATATCATAGTTCTCAGGCAATTGGATTCTCACGTGGACTGAGCACACATCCCTGGGGTTCTCCCAGGCTCAGACCTGCAAGTGCATTTCTAGCGCAGAGGCCAGCAAGGCACTAGCCCCGCAGCATGGAAAAGTGGCTCCCCGTTTTCCTCTGGCATAGTCCGATGCAGTATACACACACCTGTTTCAAATTAACTGATCTTAAACACTTAAAAAATGAACAAAGGAGCTAGCAGCCAGGAGGGAGAAAGTAAAAAGAGAAAGGATGTGGATTTGAACTTAAATTAAGAAGGAAGGCCAGAGGACAGCAAGACAGGTGGGCAAGGTCAGTCCCCAGGTCTCTCCAATGTGCCAAGATGGGGGTTTCAACAATCTTTTTATTGGCAAAGGTAAGTATTTCCTTCCTAGAGAATTGAGAAAACGAAAATTAAACCAGCTAGCCCTTGCCAGTGGGAGGTCACAGCTGCGCAAACAACCTGGCTTAGCTTTGAAATCATGGAACTTCTACATCTTAGAGGCCTGCTTGACCCAAAGGATGGAGATTTCTCCAGAGCCTCAAGAGGGGCATGGAGTCTTCATAGCTCTCACACAGGCCTGCTTTTGCCACGAGATTGATGCTAGCGCCTTGATAGCTTTTTTTTTTTTTTTGGTATCCAGGATTGAAACCAATACCTTGCGCTTACCAGGTAGGTTCTTATGACACTGAACTATCTTCCCAGCCCACTTTTTGGACCAAAATCAAATCTTTTATTATTATAACTGTATAAATGTGATTCAAATATGTCCACCACTAGTTTTTTTCAAAGTAAACATGCTATAAATAAACAAACTACATCTGCTCACTGATGCGTACCGAACTCCCTAGGTCTCACTGGGCTTACAGAGCACTCACAGTAATAGATTTTTAGTATAGGGCCGGCGAGATGGCTCAGTGGTCTAAAGCTCCTGCTTAGGCAAGCTTAGGCAGTCACAGGGACTGCGGTTCGATCCCTGGCACCACATGCTGCACCAGCCCCACTCCCAGGACAGGCTGAGCCGGCCATAATATAAAATAAATAAATAAGTAAATAAATAAACTTAAAAAAATAGATTTTTAGTATAAAGTGTAGCCCTATGTTAAGCATTCCAGCTTCTGCACACACGCTGCTCTTCTGGCTGATAACGGAGAACAAGCTGCAGAGTTACACCTTAGTGAGGCTGCATCCAGCCTCACCTAGCATCGATATCAATGTCGTCATCCTTGTTTTCCGACTTCACAGTTTCAACCTTCGGCATGCTGGCAGTTTTCGAATAAACCACCTTGATGTTTTCATCCTCCTCCTCATCTTCACCACCAGAAGATTCTTCCTCTGCCTCCTTCAGCCATTTTATAAATGGCTCTGCTTTGACACAAATCTCTTAGGCAAGTTCTTTCAAAACATACTTCTTAGAGGCCTTCTCTGATCAGCTGAGGATGACCTTCTCTTCCAACGAGTCTGCATCGTACCTCTCCTTCAAGATATACGGGATCTTGGAGAGGAGCTGAGCCTGATGCATGGCTACCACACACTCCAAGCCAGGAAGATGGTACCACTGAGCTTTTTTGTGACAGAATCTGAGAAAATGACGCCTCTATTTCTTAATTTGTTCTCTAATCTCATTAAATAGAACTTCAGTCAAAACAAGAGGGCCCATGGCTTTTACATCTAGTCTTTCTGCTTCAGCAACAAGTTCTTTTGTCAGATGAGTCAATAATACCCTCTTCTTTTTCTTTTTTTTTTTTTTGGCAGGACCAGGGTTCAAACTCACAACCTTGCACCTGCCAGGCAGGAACTTGTGCCATGGAGCTATCTCCCCAGCCCCCTCTTCTTTCTTTTTCTTAACAAAATCAAACAGAATGTTCACACGCTATTCTACGGTTCTTTCCAGATCGTCACTGAGTGTCAGCTCTGGCATGGCTACTGATTTTGTCAATCTCGCATTGCTGCGCCTCCTTGGTTGTATCCTTGCCCCAGTCATCGTCGTCCTCCTCCTCGACAGCCCGAGGGGGTGGGCTCATTTCACTTGGGGGTGGCAGGCGTGGGGGGTCTCACTGCTGGACACCAAGCCATTTTCCTTGTCTTTGCCCTTCCTGTTTTTCTTTTCCTTTTCTTTCTTTCCTGTACTACTGCTACTATTCTCAGGTGGGTTTTTGAGAATGAATGTGCAGAGTTTATGATGTGTGTCTAGAATGCCTCAACAGCCACAGGCTTTACAAGAATTACCTATTGTTTGCTTCTTCGGATTCACAGGCAGATCTGCTTCAGGATTCTCACACTCAGGACAGACAACAACGTGTCTTGCAGCTTATATGCCTCATGAGATACACTGACAACGCACCAGTCATTCTTTACATCAAACTGTGCTCCCAGCTCATAACCAAAGTATTTGGTGGGATACGGTGGAGGCAGATTAAGCGCCTTTGCAACGTCAACCTTGTTGACTATAACTGTCTTAACTTCATTTCCTTTGCCCTCAACCTTGGCTATCAGGTGGGGCATTTGTAGCGATAGAACTGGTCTGAAGCACTGTGGTTGATGCTGACATTTTGGCTTACTAGTGACTTTATCAATAAGATGTAGAGATCATTGATTGCAACTTTTTGGTATCTTCTGTCTGGAGAAGAAGGGATGACATAAACGACTGCAAGAGTTCTTGGTCTCTGACATGAAAAACATTTCGCCACTGAGGCCGTAAACTTCTTGCTTGTATGCTATGTTTCCTCAATACAGGTACCAGTGGCTGCACAACAGCTCTCTGGAATGTTCTTGCGCTGACCCTTTGGTTTGTTTTTGAGCAATGGTTTCACTAAGTTGCCTGGGCTGGCCTCAAAGTCATGATCTTCCTGTCTCAATCTCTCGTGTCAGGATTGCTGCCTTGCATCACTGCATCCAGCTACAGCCTTATTTTCTTGAAGGCTCTGAACACCTTTTGGGAAGAAGGCTCACCTCAGCTCTGGAGTGTCACCATCACTGCTCTCTCAGTTAAATCAGCCTACTTTGAGGCTGGCCTTCCTTGCTTTAAGATTCATATGATCGCCATGGATTTTGAAGTTTTGAAGGTGTGTGTGGTCTAATTAAAGGGTGCACACATGGTGCCCGGCTTCCGCGGCTCCCGCAGCGCAGAGCAGGCCTTTGTTCTCCCCAGCGCCAGGTGGCCACCAGTGTGTGAGGACTGGGGCCGCACAGCAGAAAACTCCGCCCAGGCCCAGCTGAGCTGCCTTCAGCTCTTAAGGCAGACAGTGCAGGTGAGATCTTGCGTCATTTAATAAGCCACTTAAAGGCACGGTAACTTTCCCAGCTCTGCAGCACAGACTGGTCGCCAAGGCTCAGAGGCCTCTCCCCATGCCGCCCACTCTCTGATTGACTGGCCTTAGCCCCTCTGCAGCTCAGGGCCTGGCCCATTCACCTGGTACCAAAAACTTGGAGCCAAGGAAGAAGGTCCTGTCTTCCTGCACTCTCGGATCCCCCTTTTCAGCTGTTTTCTATTTGCAAGAATTTACCTCTCTGGACCTCATTTTTTTCTCCTCCTCCAAAGGACCATTCACCTGGCCTGTTTGTCCTCTCTAAAAGAATGGTAAGGGAATAGAGCTACTCATGTGCTTATGCTTTGGGCTTCTCACAGGAAATAACAGTTAAACATGATCTGCTGTTATTCTGAAAAAGAAATCTAAGAACTGAAGCTCTGCTGACAGGAGAAGAAAGGGTTAAAACAGCCGCCACCTTCAAAGCAGAGGCTTCTGGCCTTCCTTGGAGTTCTGGAACACTTGCCTCAGGGATTTGTTACATTTTCTATGTTGCACATTTGCGCTGGCTTTCTGCCTCCTGTCTGTCCCCAGGAAGGCAGTCCTAGATGTCTTCGCTGCCCCACTAAAAGGAGGACAAGCTGCTGCGCACCTGTAATCCAAGCACTCTGGGAGACCCAGGCAAGAGGATCCAAGTTCAAGGCTCCTCTGGGTAACTGACTTATGCAGACCCTGACTCAAAATAAATAAGGGCTGGATTCAATCTCTAGGAAGAAAAGACAAAGACAAAGAAGGGACAAAGACTATGAGGAGAGAAAGAAGAAGGAGGGGGAGGAGGAAGAAAAGGAGGAGGAGGAAGAGGAGAAGGAGGAGGAGAAAAGGGGAGTGAGCAAGTACATGAGCTGGCACGCTGAGGAACTTGAACACTCCTGGCTGGTTTCCAGCTTGCGAGTGAACTACAGACCAAACACAAGTTCTGTAACAAATTCTGTTGTCAGAGGTTGTGTTCTGATGTAAGAGGACACTACTTTGAGGGAACGTGGGGTGAAGCTTAGCTTGACATAGGTGGTCCACTTAACAAAGCAGATTACCACTTTCTTTATCCTCATGCTAAGAATGTTTACAGTTTGGAAACAGTATGGATCGGATGGAGCAGCAGCAAAGCCCCGTGGTTAAAAGCACAGCCTTTGGAGCCAGACTGCCTGGGCCCAAATACTGGTTTGGCTACTTCTTACGAGGTATGTAATCTGGGATAAGTAATTAGTCTCAGTTTTCCCATCTGTAAAACAGGATGATAATAATACCTATCTCACAGGCCCATGTGTGAGGACTAAGTAGCTAATATGTGTCAAGTGCACAGAAGAGCGTAATAAGCTCTTTATAGTGTAACTGCCACCGTGATTACTATGTACAGCAACAAAGAGCAATACCACATTCATCCTGGGGTTTACAGGCTGAGACCAATTTCTCTCCACAGTGTCTGGAAGTTACTGGTGCCTCTAGCTGGGACAGGGATCTCAATATGTGCACTTGGAAAATGTGTCAGGCGCCCACACCAGTGGCTTTGGTACACAGAAAACTCCAGTCCCCCAAAATTTCCTAATTTTGAATTATGTAAAGAATGTGTCAACACTTCATTTGAGAGAAAGAACTTGTACTTATAGGTATTTTAGCTGAGGCTTGGAGAAATGTTGACTGGCACAAACTTTCAGGGGGATATTTTGGTAAATAACATTTAAATATTCATACCCATTTGTTCCAGGATTCCAACTTTCCAAGACTTTTTTTTTTTTTTTTCCCCTGGTATGAGGATCAAACTTGGGACCTTGTGCTTGGCAGGCAGGCACTTAGGCCACTGAGCAATCTCCCTGGCCCCCTCTAAGACTTATTTTATTCTTTCCACACACCCTTGCTACGTGATTTTTTTTTTTTTTTTTTTTTTTTTTTTTTTTTTTTTTTTTTTTTTTTTTTTTGTGGTACTAGGGATTGAACTCAGGACTTTGTGTTTGCCAGGCAAGCACTTATTCCACTGAGCTATCTCCCTGGCCCTCTAAAACTTATTTTATAGAAACACTTCAACATGCAAAATTGTATCTGGGAATCATTGGAAATGAGAAACAAACTAACCATCCGTAAACAAAGGCTTAACTGAAGTGTAATTTAGCCACAATGGAAGACGTGTCACGGTCACTGTCACGGGGGAAGGGATCTGGAAGTTCTCACATGAGTGGGCCCAAGGTAGATGACTAAAACTATTTATCGACACGTTATTATTTAATGTAATACAATACGGTAATTAACAAAATCATGCATTTGCTTGTTAGTGGTAATCTCAGAGTCACAGTGGAGGAGGGACATGGCAACCTGCCTTTGCTGTGCATGTTAAATCTGTTGTGATTCCTGTTATATGTGCCATCCATGAGGGTGGCATAAACTTGCAGCCAGGGCACCCACTCCTGTGGGCAGTGCCCGCCTCTCACCTTCAGAAGTGCTGAGGCAGCACAGGGGAGGTGGGAGGCGCCTCCAGCAAACTGCGGGGCTCAAAAAGACTTCTTTTGGGTCCCACAAGCTGGGGTTCACACATATATATATATATATATATGTATATATTATATATATATATTTTTTTTTTTGCAACTCAAATAATGCTCTACTTGGAAGGCTTTTGCTTCTATACTTATTTTGGGGAAAATAAGCTGTAATAGTATTCAGCAAATGTTCAAAATATTTCATGGAGGACTTTCCAAGGTAGTAAACAGGATCTTGGCTGGAACTCAGGAGATTGGCAGCCAAATCCCACCATAGAGGGACAACAATAGCTGGCCTCCCTGTTCCACAGGGTGGCTGTGAAATCAGACAAGCTCGAGATGGAAAATGACTTTCCAAACTAAAGCAAATGGAGGGCAGCTAATAGCACTACTGTGTTCCATGGGTACTGCAGTAGGTCACCTGGGGGACACAGACCTACTGAGGACTGGGAAGGACTGCGAGCCAACGCTAAGGGAGGGCTCGCATCTCCTCTTCCCTCCCCTGGAGCTAACACACCAGGACAGCCCCCAGCTGGCCAGCAGGGAAGAAACAACGCTGAGCACCCCAAGAAGCCAACAGATTCCTGACATCCCCTCCCCCACAGAGCCGTGGCTCCAGGCAGAGCGGTGCATGAAGTCGGGGTGCTGCAGACTGCAGTGAGGCTGCTGTGTGTGACTGCAGCACAAACCTGCAGGGGGATATAGCAGGCTCTTTCTGGAGGGGGTAGGGAGACCACCAGAGTGCAGAGAAGAGTGGTGGCCGGCTCCCAGCCACCCGACCCCAGTCACAGAAATTCCAGCGAGAGCTAGGGTTTTGGACAGGTCCCATGGCCCATCCCCCAATTTATTCCTATGAACTAATCACCTTTCCCATGCCGCATCGATCCATCCTGTGCCAAGCTGCTGGCGAGAGTTGCAGGCGGATGGCAGGCAGTGCTTCATGCATCGACCCTCTCAGACAAAGGGACAGGGCAGGTGGGTGGACTGAGGTCAGATTCACACATTTGCTCCCCTCTTTTTTTCTTTTTGCTGTCAAAGAGGAGCTATGACAACATGCAGAAATGGAAGCCAAATAAGCGTGGAGTGATGAAAAGGGATGCGGCTCCATGCTTTCTTTTGATTGAAGGGAAAAAATGTGGCTGAGTATGGTTATATGTATTTTTTTATTTTCTACACATATCTTTTTGGTCCCTGAGCACTTTTTAAAACCAATGTGAAGTCCACTCATGCCTGTAACCCAACACCCTGGGAGGCTGAGGCAGGAGGACCACAAGTTCAAGTCTATCTTGGACAACTTAGTAAGACTGTCTCAAAACATTTCAAAAAGGGCTGGGGAATGTAGCTCAAAGAGTGAAGGCCCTGGTTTCAGTGCCCAGCACCTCAAAATCAAAACCAAACAACAAAACTGAAAAAACACAAAGCTGAAGGGGCTTTGGGTAAAAAGTCTGTGTCTACCATACTCTGGATCACCTCTTTTACTTAATCCCCCCCACCCCTTTTGAGGGTCTTGCTATGTAGCCCAGGTTGGCTTTAAACTTGCAGCGATCCTCCTGCCTCAGCCTTCTGAGGGATTACACGTGTGCATCACCCCGCCAGCTCCACTCTGGCACCCTGAACCCGGCTCTTCTTCACACTCACTGGAAGCATCCTCACCAAGGTCTTCTGTGGATAACTCTCTTGAACTCACACCCTGAGCCTCATCTCCTTTCCTGGCTTTCCTTCCCTTGCGGCTTTCACCCCTTTTCTCTCCCTTACAGTCTTGTCTCCTCCACTAGGGAGAAGCTCCCCTGGGGATGCAGGCTGGTTGGTCTGTTTTGCTCACCGCTGTGCTCTCAGTACCTGGTGCAGCAATGACACATAGTAGGTATTCGAGAAATTGTTGCTGTTCTCTGCTCCCTGTACCTTGGCTTCTATACATGGGTGGGTGGGCAGAGCCACAGGAGAGAAGCCATGAAGCAAAGAGCGGGCCAAATACAGCAAACAGTGAGGAGGAGGGTGTGAGACCACACACAAAGTGATGTGTGTGGAGGAATGATAAAGACCAAAGTGCAAACTAATACTCCTGACTAAACAACAGGATCACAGAAGGGCAGATCTGTGCCAAAAAGGAAAAAAACAAAAAACAAAAGATAAACAAGCAAACAAACAAATCAGAGAAGGGAAACTGGAATGATCAGGCAGTCCAGCCGCAACCACTGCCCTAAGCCTTGCACGTCCCTCCCCATGAAGCCAACTGCTGTTGGCCAAAGGAGTGGACAGTGAGCCTGAGATGAGGAGGAGACCAGGAGGGGAAGGGCGCGAGGAGTGCTGGGCCAAGCAAAGGACAAGTGGTGGGACAGCGGAGTCCAAGTGACAGGCCACTAGGCAAGGGACAGGGCTGAAGGCAAGGTCAGGAGAACTTCAGTAGTAGATGTGGAAAGAGGGGACCAGGAGGGACAGCAGGAAGAAGGTGCCCACAGAGGGAGAAGAGATGGCAGTGGGAGGCAAGACATCTCTGTTCCTACCATGCATCTGAGCTCTTGGAATTCTGCGTCTTTTAAAATTTAATTTGTGATAGCTAGGCATGGTGGCACACACCTGTAATCCCAGCAGTCAGGAGGCTGAAGCAGGAGGATTATTGTGAATTTAAGGCCAGCCTAGGTTACACTGTGAGTTCAAGGCCAGCCTGAGCTATATAGAGAAACCCTGTCTCAAAAAACTAATAAAGTTTGTGCTTTTATTATTCTAGTATTCCCTTTCCCAAAGACTTTTCATATACATATACATTCAAAGCTTGGACTGTAACTTAATTTGTGAGTGTTCTGTAAGACCAAACATTTTTTTTTTTTTTTGACCAAACATTTATAAGAAATTTTGGGGCCAGGGAGATAGCTCAGTAGAATAAGCACTTGCCTGGCAAGCACAGGGTCCTGAGTTCAATTCCCAGTATCGCAAAAACAAACAAACAAACAAACAAAAACCAAAAAAAATTTAACTTAAACAAGTGCTGTCTTGCAATATTAGTATGTCACACCAACATCATATGATCAGAACTGATTTTCTCTTTCTTGCTGCTTTTATACACAAGTGTTTTTTATGATGAGCTGGACAAATTATTCTACAAGCCAAGGTGCATGTGTATGAATAATTACTATGAATAAATTTGGAACAATTATTCAATAATTTTTATAATTTTGCAGACCCAGGGGCTGGGGGTTTGATCCCTGGTGGGCTGTGCCCCTCCCACGCTGAAACAGTGACTGAGACTGGGTATGGTAGCATAGCCTGTAATCCCAGCTTGTGGGAGGCTGAACACAGACAGATCACTATGAGTCCGATCTACATAGTCAGTTCCTAGGGGATGGGGAGACAGCTCTGTGGCACAAGTGCCTGCCTGGCAAGTGCAAGGTCGTGAGTTCAAACCCCAGTCCCACCAAAAAAAAAGAAAACAGACCCTGTAGACCCTGTCCTAAAATACAAAATAAATAAATAAAATTAAAAAAATTATAAAAATTTAATTAGTCATGTTTAGAAGGGTTACATTAAGGAATCTTCCCCCTTAAATTTGGTAACAACAATAAAAACATCACTGTCTGAAATTGAATCTATCAAAAACAAGAACAAAATCGAATAGAAGGACCGGTGACATGATTCAGTGGTCTAAAGCATTTGCTTAGGCAAGGTCAGGCAACCGAAGAGACCGTGGTTCGATCCCTGGCACCACATGCTGTGCCAGCCCCAACCCCAGGGCAGGCTGAGTCAGGGAAAAAAAAAAAAAAAAAATCCAATAGACCGGATGTGGTGATGCACACCTATAATCCCAGAGTAGGAAAGCTGAGCGGGAGGATTGCCAGGAGTTTGAGGCCAGCCTGGGCTACATAGTGAGTTCAAGGCCAGTCTGAACTACATAGAAAGACCCTGTCTCAAAACAAAAACAAAATAAAAGAAAAAAAAAACAAAAACAAAACCCAGAACAGCCAGGCATTGTGGCACATGCCTGTAATCCTAGCACTTGGGAGGCTGAGGCAGGGGGATCAGTGTGAGCTTGAGACCAGCCTGGGCTACATAGTGAGACCATGTCTCAAAAGACAAAAAACAAAACATGAAATCACTAAATAAAGAACAGACACTTTTAGTCCTTTGCCAAATAGTTCAAATTAAGAGGCAGTCTATAAATGGCGCTGAGAGATGCTCGGAAGGTGACCAGTTGGGCAATGTCCTCAGAACTATGATGCAATGCAAAGAAAACGGTAAGTTCAGCCGATCACTGAACACGGGTAGTGTGGTGGTCTGCAACGAGCTGTGTGCAGGCTGAAAGAAGGCCAAGAAGCAGCATTTTGAGGCATAGCTGGTTGGCCCGAAGGAGATCCTTACCTGATTTGAAAGCTCCCATCCTGATTTTCTAGACATTCTTGACTTGGGATAACAGAAACTATACTGTTAACAGTAGCTGCACGTGAATATTCTTTAAATGGGGGCTAACTTGCCTTGTTCTAAGGCTTTGCTCACTAAGGTACTGTGGCTGTAACCAATGTGAGGTCACTTCTTTGTCCTCACAGCCACCCATGAAGCTTCTAAGCCAAAAACCATGTGGGCAAATCTGGCCAGAGAAATTTCCTGTTGATAGCTGGCAAATGGGCAAGTCCGTACATGGATCCTGTGGTCACCTGAGTTTTTGGAAACTGTCATGGGTCTCCTGGGTATAGATACCCCGGCTAGCAGGGATAAGGTCCTGTGTCAAGTTTCCCACACAGTCCCACTGAGGACCATTCAAGGAGCTGTGAATTAGCCTTGTTAAAAAGGGCACACTATTGGGCTTCTCCAAAGTGGCCAGCCACGGAGCTCCTTTTTGTTATCATTTTAGCTGCAATTTAAATGTGGTGGCCAAATGTAGAAATAAAGTGAAGCCCACAGCACTATGCCTGAAATTGTTCAGAAATCCTGGCCTCGGCCCAGCAGCATGTCGCACGCTGTCCACCTGCAGGCAGTGCCACTCTACTGTCTCAGTGTTCATGCTGTTAAAGAAACAGAGGGTTGAATTCAGAGCAGAGACTCTCGGGAGAAGCTGTGGATCTTTTCCCCCAAGAACCAGGGCAACTCTGAAAACAGCAGCAGAAGAAGCAAAGGAAAATGGCCCCACAGAACACATGCGGCTTGCTCTCCTCCGGAAGGGCTTATGCTTCTCTGGAAGAGTCAAGCAGCATGGTTCTGCTGAGGCGGCTGGGGCTCCATGCTTCCACACTAGTTTTCCATCTCCATACCAGAGGACTAGATTCAGACCTGCAATTTCCTCCAGCCGGGATAATTCTATTCTACTTTGCATGTTTTGGTAACTACTTCCTATCCATTTCCTCGACCATATCCCAAATTCAGATGCCTCTGGCAGTTGGAGATGACTAGCTTGGCCTGTACCTCATTATCACAGGAAGAGTAGCATCACCATGAAAGAGTATCAAGATACGTAGCCGAGGGGAGGCCAATCTCTCAAGTTGTAAGGTCAACACATCAAATTCTACCAGTCATGTTAACGTTTACTTCCATCAGGAGATGTTCTTCTCTGAACCCTACGGATGGCTTTTTCCTTTTAACTGTCTAAGCTCTGAGCTGGATGCAGGGTGGCTGAACAGACACACCCAGAAGGTCAGCCTCAAGACCCAAGCAAGCAGCATCCTAAAGCCTCCCTCAGAGCCAGCCATATTGCCAGCACCGAAGAGGTAGAAGGGCTGCTTGATGGAAGAGGTGGGCATGACTCTCACTGCATGGTCCTTCCATGTCTTCGTTTGAGCCAGGTCTATGGCAGGACAACGATCTTCTTCTCCAGCTTCTGTTGTGGGAACAGGAAGTTTCTCATGATCTCATCCAGCTCCTCTAGGGCTAGCTGAGCATGGAGCTTGGCCACATCGTCGGGTTCCAGTTGTACCACATGCTTCAGTAGGTGGTAGAGATCCTTGAGGACATCTCTCAGCACCTGTACAAGGACAGCATCATGACTATCAATCTATACACAGAGGAAATCTGGCAGTTCCCTTAAGAAGGTAATGTAGGGGCTAGGGAGATAGCTCAGTGGTCTAAGTGCCTGCCTTGAAAGTACAAGGACCTGGGTTCGATCGCTGGGACTGCATGCCATGCCCCGGTGCACTGTGCCAGCTGGAAACAGCATGGTGATGCACGCCTGTAATTCCAGTGCTGGGGAGACTGAGACAGGACGGTTGATACAGTCTGGGCTGTGTAACAAGACCCTCTGTCAAATAAATAAAAAAGAAGGTACTGAAGGGTCCTCCCAGGTTGGAGAGGAGGGTGGGGTGGCTGTAGCACTTGTCCTGATAGGTTCTGTGTTTCTCACTCACCCTGATGCCGTCCCACATGCATTTAGGGCTGCTGCTCCTCTTTACTCAGGCCCCTAGTATACACCTCAGATGCCTTCCTTCAGCCCCACGGCAAGGCAGAGACCTCAGCACCACACACAGGCGAGACGCCCCGTGCGCTCACTTCAGAGCAGTTGAGAGTGAGCGTTGTTCTCCTTGAGCTTCCACAAAGCTTTCAGCTGACACCCACAGAATGGGCGCCTATCTTATAAAATCCAGCAGGCAATTTTTTCAGCAATCATGCCATTCAAACCCCTAAGTTTATAATTTAGTCCCGTTTTCTTTCTTTTTTACGGTACTGGGGATGGAACTCTGAACCTTGTACTTGCCAGGCAGGCACTTATGCTGCTGAGCGACATCCCTGGCCCTTAATTCCCATTTTTATGGTTCTCTCATTTACCGTATTTTTTTCTCTTCTATTGCAACTTTGCACTGGACCACTCCAGGACTTCAAGGCAGACCCATGCCCATTTTCCACAACTAACATTCTGATGTCATAGTCTGACATGGAACTGGGAGGGCACTCAAAGCACCTACTTCTCATGTGTCCTACTTCACTCCGAAATCCTCCTGGCTTCACTACCTAGCACTGCTAGCAAGGAACAGGCGCTGCAGTTTATACCTAGATGTCCCCCTACCCTTCATGCAATTACAGGCAATTCTGGGGGGGAGGCAGTTTGGATCACGGGTATGATCTGCTGATGAGTTTAGAGCTAAACATGCGGTTAGGATGTGGGGCCCAGTCAGAAGAGCTGGTTCACTGGGGGAGCCCGTGCTCCCCACTTCCTGGCTGGCCTGAGCGCAGGGCTTTTCCTGCACTGTGCTCCTTTGCTGTGCTGTTTTTTGGGCCAGCTGACCATGGGCCGACATGTGAGCCAAAATAAACTTGTTTTCTAAGGTGTGGGTGTTGGGGATTGTGTCTGAGTAACGAGGAAAGTGACGAAGACAAAACATTCCAAAGAAAGGGAAACTGACTTCGGAATCATCTGGTCAAAGTAGGAAGATAAACGGGCTACACTGGGCACTGTGACTTGCTTTTAGCTAGTTGAGAACTTACAAATCTAGAGTTGCTTGCTTCAACAACCACGAGATTATCAGCCCCATTTTACAAACAAGACTGAGGATTAGCAGGTTAAGGTTACTTAGTTAAAAACTGGTGAGGGCTGCGGACTTCGCGTAGCGCCCTTAGCTAGCACACGTGAGGCGCTGGGTTTGACCCTAAGGACCATAAACAAGAACAACAGCAGCAGCAGAGCAATAGCAGCAGCAGCAACAACAATAACAAAATAATATAAAACTAGTGGAGTCCAATTTCTTTTGGCTTTTTTTTTGGGGGGGGGTGAGGGGTACCAGGAATTGAACTCAGGGCCTTGTGCTTGAGGGCAGGCACTGCGCTGCTAAGCTATATCTTTGGCCCTGGAGTCAGGTTTCTAATATCCAGATCCTGTGTCCTTATTTTTCATTTTTATTGAAAAGAAAATTGGGTACACAAAAGACACATTAACAAGCTGGGCTCTCTTCTGCTGACTGCTGCGCCTCTTCTCAGAGGTCAGCCCGCCACCGGTGGTCCCTTTTCTGCGCTAGCGATCCAATCCATGACCTGTGCATGCTAGCACATGCTCTGCTACTGAAACGTATTCCCAGCCTCCTTTTGTATCTGTTTGCTTGTTTCCTATTTTGTTGTTGTTTTTTTGGCAGTACTAGGGATTGAACTTGAGACCTTGCACTTTCCAGGCAGGCGCTTATGCTGCTGAGCTATCTCCCCAGCCCCTATTTTGCTTTTTTTGAGCCTGGGTATCACTAATTAGTTCAAGCTGGCCTTGACCTGGTGACGACCCTCCTGCCTCAGCCTCTTCACAGTGCTGAGATTACAGGCACGTGTCACCAGCCTTGTATCTGTGAAGTACAATATTTAATAAGTGCATTAGCCGATTAAAAATAAATAGGCTTACATTTATGTGAACTAACTACTAGGCAAAGATTTATTTATTTTTGAGGCAGGGCCTCACTATGTAGTCTGTGGTGGCCTTTAACTCACTATGTAACCTCGGTTGGCCCCAAACCCAGTGTTCCTTGTACCTCAGCTTCCTGAGTGATGGGATTACAGGTGTGCCACGCCAGGCTCTCCAGGCAAAGATTTCTGTTAAAGCCATTTAACAGTAAAGGATCTAGAACCTGCTCTTAAAAGACTTAACTCCTTAAAGTCAGACAGGATAGGAAAGATACCCACATAAATAAAGGCAACACAGACTGTAGCTAAAAAGAGTGACAAGGTGTCACAGGAAAGGGAGGTCATATCTTAGGACCCCAGGGAACTGGAGTTTTGTTTATTTGGGTTTTGGATTTTTTTTGGTTTTGGTTTTTTGAGACAGGGTCTGACAATGTAGTTCAGACTGGCTTCGAACTCACAGAGATCCTCTTGTCTTAGCCTTCCAAGTGCTGGGCTTACAGGTATGTGCCACCATGCCAGCCTTAGGAGCCTGAGGGAACTGGAGATGCAAATTGGGAAGGCTGAGAAAGAGTTAACTGGTGAAAGTCTGGCCAAGGGTTCCTAAGCATTACAAGCGCTGGAAGCACGCAGAACTGAATGTCTTGGACTTACTATGGGAGTAGAGAATCGGCCTTCCCATCTTTTCATCATCCTGATCAGCACAGGCATTGGGGAGGAGGAAAGCAGGGGAAAAGTTTCCTCAGAACAAGCCCCCAGGCCCTGCCTCAGCTGGCCTCCCTCAGGTCCCCTGTGCTCCTGCCTGAGCCTTCTTTCTTTTTCTGAGTGAATTTTCTTTTGTGTGGGGTGGGCTCCTTACCCTGGGAAATTATTTTGCCTTCTCTTCATCCTTCTGCTCCTCCAATCTGCCTAAAATTTCACTTTTTTGGGGTTCCTTCTCAGCTCCCATCTTGCTAGGCCTTCCTATACTTCCTGGAATTCTGTTTGTGCCTCAGTGACAGTTAAGTTAGACCATGGTCAGGCTGATTGCTTGGGAACTGCCAAAGATATGCAATGTGCTAACTCCTCATAAGTTTCTTTGGTTTTTTTGAGGCAGGATCTCACTATGTATTTCAGGCTGGTCGTGAACTTGCTTATGTTGGCCTTGAACTCAGCAATCTTCCTGCTTCAGCCTCCTGAGTGCTGGGATTTCAGGTGTGTGCCACCAAGCCTCGCTTCCCCACACTAAATGTAATCAGTATGTATTGTAAGTGTGTACTAACAACAACAACAAATCTTCCTTACTAGATCACAAGCACTGTTGACAGAGGACACGTCATGTCTTTTTTACTTGAGTAGCCCCAGT